>LOJH01006219.1:9574-32808 GCA_001685095.1 Ellobius talpinus | reverse complement strand
GTGGTATTACTGGGTCTTGAGGAAGGTTGTTTCCTAATTTTCTGAGAAGTCGCCGCACGGACGCACTGGCTGTGCCAGCTTCAGCTTTGCTCTTTTGTAAATGGTGTTTTTCTACTTCATTTTTTTCACCCTGAATCTCTGTTTCCTAATCTTATCAAATATATATTTTCTGAGTAATTTTACAAAGCTGTTTGTGATACAGGCAAAAGAATAGTTGAGCTGGGGACCACTGGCTTCTCTTCAAGATGACCTGAGTTCAATTCCCAGCACCCACATGGCAGCTCACACTTGTCTGTAACTCTAGTTCTAGGGCACCTGGCATCCTCACACAGACATATATGCAAGCAAAACACCAGTGCACATTAAAAAAAGAGAAGAGCAATAATAAGTGCACTGTTGCTTTTATCTGCTGCTTTGTCCCACTGAACGTCCCCTTGGGGAAGGGGACGAGTGGGGGTTGTCAACGGCTCCATCTCCGGGAGACTGGCTAACTGTAGCGAGCACAGTTTATTTTAGAAAAGGGAAAGCCTTCTATGCCCCCCACCTACCTGAGGGAGGGGAAGCAGCAGTGCTGGTATCAGGAGACTGGTTCAGGTTGTCTTGTCTCATGGCACGGCAACTGTTGCTGGGGCCCCTTGGCAGACCTAGGCTGGCTTAATTTGGGGAAGTTACATAGTGCATGCTCAGATAGTCAGTTTAGTCCGGTTTAAGCCAGCAAGGCCCTTTGTGCCTGGGCAAATATCCCACACACACACACACACAGTGCACCTTTCTCTCTTGTTTATTAAATATTACAAAACAGTGAATAATATATTTTGTTTGTAACAGACATGCAGATGAAAAAGAAGGTCTCTACTTTTAAAAAAGTTATAGGACAGAAAAATAAATAGAATCCTCCTAGAGTGGGATGAGAGGTGAACTAGGGGTATGCCTTAGTCTTGATTACAGACCTGGGACTATGAAGGGCAGTCAGGGAAAGTTTGCACAGATAATGGGATGGATACTGTGGTTTTAATTTAAATAAAGGCATCTCATCTCTATGCTATGTGCTTTTTCAACTGGGAAAGTCTCTGTTGTGGTAATTGGTCCTATTCATTATAAGATATTTACCAGCCTCCCTGATCTTTGTCCTTTCTGTACAACAAGCACAAGTCCCGGCTGCTTGTAACAGTTGTGAAAATTAAAGCCATCTCCAGACTTGTCAAATATGCCCTAAAGAGGGCAGTGTTGCCTCTGATAGAGAACTACTGGTCTTGATTCTAGAAGGATGAGATGATTCTTGGGGCATGGGACGTTGTTATTTCCAAACCAATAAAGTAGCTTATGAAGATATTAGAAGGACTTACGAAACACAACACATTTACTACCCGGTAAGCAGTTTTGTGGATATGTAGCAAAAAATAAAGCTCTCTATGTACTCATTTCAACGGCTTATATGCTAATATTGGAGTCATACCGAAGAGCTATCAAAGCATCCACACAAGAAAGACAAATTTTCTGGGGCATTTGGGTTTTTTGTTTGTTTGTTTGTTTTGGTAAATAGATACTGCAGAAGAACATTAGGTTATGCAAAATCCCTAAGACTCAGGAAGATAAATGCTACACCCCCCCATATGTGGACTCTTGGTTTTAAGTGAATTGGTGTGGGGGTGTCATGGGAGGGGAAGAAAAGACCTCAAGAGGGAAGAGAGAGAAAAGGGATTGAAAAGGAATATGTGTGGTAAAAGGTGGGGACTGTTTCTGAGAATGTTTGGAATCAGCAAGAACTGGGCAGTAGAGAAGGTGGGAAGGATAAATGATAAAACAACATATATGTAAGAAAATTACATAAGGAAACTCATTCACTTTGTATGCTAAACTTAAAAGGAGAATAGAGGAAAAACAAAATAAAAGTAGATTAAGACTGAAGGAAGGAGGAGAGGAAGGCAAGGAAAGGGTGGCTGAGGGAGGGCAGGATCCAGATTCTGAAGGACTACATAGTTTATGTCGAGGTCCATATTCCAACTGGTTGTATTCTAGTCCTCTTCTGTGGCCTGAGGCAGTGGCGTATTGCCGTAGGGCCCCTCTTCATTATGTAATGTGTGTGTGTGTGTGAAGGTGTTGCTTTGTTTGGAACTGGGTGAGGATGCTAATTTGAGGTTTAAAAACACATTTCACCAGCCAGCAGGTGTCAGACTTGATCAGGGTACTGGTCTACCCTCACAGACTTTTTCTTTTTCCTGTTGACTTTCAGGAATCTCAGCAGGCCTTCTAAATGCTGCCCTTTTGAAAGCATTTTGCACTTGTCTCGTGGATACAGGCTACACCCTGCGTTTGCTCAATGGATCTGTGTGGTAGGCAGATTGGCCCTTCCCATGAGAACTGGTGAACAAGAAAAACCCATTCTGCCACACAGAGATTTTAATTATTGCTGCGTCGATCAGTCCTGGGATAAGCAGCATTTCTGTCCACTTTCTTGCAACTCTGAAATACTTGGTAATTTCAACAGGATCTCAAACTGTCTTATTCAGACTGACTTGTTTCTTTTCCTGCCTTTTCCTGCCAGTCTCTTGTCTGAGCTTGGGCCAATATTTCTCTGGCTTTGTTTTTAAAGGCTCTGTGTAGCAGGTGTTTGTTGACCCTTATTGCTTAAAAACAAGATTGTCACATAGGAATTTACAACCAAAAACACTTGATCTGCAGTCATTAAAATTGGTGAACAGTACTGTCAATATGCACCTTCACCTTCAAGAACTAAAAGTAGCTCTGTACTTTTGCCGGATGGATGCAGAAATGACTGTCCATTGCATACTGAGGGAAGAGAATATTATTCATTATAAAAAAAGAGTGAGATACCAGAATATCTTATAGCATAATAAGCCATAAGAGTTTTGCGTTGTTGGGCATGTTGGCAAAGTCCAATAATCCTAACACTCTATAGAGTGAAGCAGGAGAATAGCAAGTTTGAAGCCAGCCTGTATACTGACATTTAAAAAATGAAGAGAGGGAGGGAGGAAGAAAATTACACTAAGTAGTTGGCCATAAAAATAAACAAATCACTATTTGATTTCTGTTCACCTGAAATATTCAAAATGGGGAAATCTGTAGAAAAAAGTACATTAACAACTACAGGGGTGGCAGGAAGGCCAGAGGACATGGAGTCAGGGCTGAGTGGATGAGGGTGATAATGGAAATACACTGCACACATTGTGAGTATACGCTAAATAAGTACACACTACAGGGAAGGCCAGAGGACATGGAGTCAGGGCTGAGTGGCTGAGGGTGATGGTGATGGAGATACACTGCACATATTGTGAGTATACACTAAAAACCCTGAAAACATAAAATGGTGATTTTTTTCTCTTTTTTTGAAAAAGGTGATTTTTATGTATTCTTATTTCATGTACGTTGGATTGCCTGAATGAGGGTGTTGGATCCCTTGAAACAGGAGTTACAGACATTTGTAAACTGCCATGTGGGTGCTGGGAATTGAACCCAAGTCTTCTGGAAGAAAGTGCTCTTAACCACTGATCCATCTCTCTAGCCCCCCCCACAAAATGGTGAATTTTATGTTTTTAAAGAAGGACAAGGCTTGGCACTCACCTTTATTCCTTCCCCTCTCCCCCAACATACATACATGCACACATGCACACACACACTTGAGAGGCAGAGGCAAGCAGATGTCTGAGACCAACCTGGTCTACATAGTGAGTTCTAGACCAGCAGGGCTACGTAGTGAGACCCTGTTTTTCAAGAGAGAGAGACAGACAGAGAGATAGGAGGGCACTTTCCTGGCACTAGCTAGAAGCAGTCTCCAGAGGTCACCAGGACAGCCAGGAACTTGATTCTTTTTTGCTTCTGTCTTTTGCTTTTGCTTATTTTTATTTTACCTATTTATTTTGCTCCTATCTCTGAAATATTGTCACTTTCTCTAGCATTGTCTCCTGACTAAAGAACTCCTTTGACTCATCCTCACTTCTTATGCTAACCCTGTGCTTGTTTGGATTATTTGTGGTACAGTTTCTGGACTAACTCATGCCTTTGACTTTCAACATCTCAATTCAAGGGCCTGGTGTCCTTTTTCTCCTGGGCCGCTGTGACTTAGCAACTGGAACACACCTGCTCCCCTGCTTGAGGTTGCCCTGGTTTATGTGAGGTCCTAGGGATGCATGGGGAGTAAGGGAACTGGGTGTACAGGTTCTATCCATTTCCTGACTCTGATGGCTATCTTCCTACCTTTTCTAGAGGTGTGAGGTCCTGGGATTAGTACCTAGCACTGACCAAAAGTGGAAGAGGATGTTAAGCAATGAAAAGCTTGGGTAGTCTGCTTCCCTACATATCAGATGAGGAAATAAACAGGCTGATGTCCAGTAGTACATCAAGGGGTTGATTGTCTTCAGAGAGTATTGGGGTATTTTTGCTTAAGAATTCCCGAAGAGCCAGAAATAGCTTAAGGGTGGAATGCCTGCCTGGCATGTATGAAGCCATAAGCTCAATTCCCAGCACTGAAATAAAAAGAATTCCAGGAGCTCAGATATTATATAGGTGATTTTTTTAAGCTGTATTTTATTTTTATGTGTATGAATGTTTTTGCAGCTTCTGTATGTGTGCACTGTATATAGTGCCCTTGGAAGTCAGAAGAGGTGGTCAAATCTTTTGCAACGGGAGTTATGGATGGTTGTGAGCCATGATGAGGGTGCTGAGGATCAAATTTGAGTCCTCCGGCCCTCAGCAATGGTTAAGAGTGCCAAACAGTTGTTCATAAACATTGAGCCATCTCTCTAGCTTGAGGCGAAAGTTTTATTTTTAATTGTGTGTGTACTCTTTGTGGGGCACTTTCAGAGGCCAGAAGAGTCCATCAGATCCCCTAGAGCTAGAGGTGCGGCTATTTGTTAGCTGGGCAGTGTGGGTACTGCTCTTAATTGCTGAGCCATGTCTCTACCCTATATAGGTGAATTCTAATTTACATAGCTTCACTTTGTGTATATGCGGGTGTGTGTGGGTGTGTGTGGGTGTGGTCTGTAGAGCAAGAGTGCACCATTACTTTTCCCCGTGTGTTAGAACTTGAGAGGCCAGTGGAACAGTTTGATGACTTGAAACTTTGGGGCAGAACTCAGTTGCTGAGGTCCACACCCAGACCTCCCCTAGTCCCATATTCATAGACATAAATATACATGCATTATGTACACACAAACATGAATATACTGGAAGCCACTGGCAGACTCAGGCCAAACTCAACCCCTTGCCTCTGTTACATGACAAAGTAACTGTCTTCTTAAAGGAAACATAGACATAGGAAGAATTAAAACCATATTCTTAGGCACTGTGATAGTTTTTTTTTCTTTAGATTTATTTATTATGTATACAGTGTTCTGTCTGCATGTATGTATGCCTGCAGGCCAGAAGTAGGCACCAAGTCTTATAGATGGTTGTGAGCCGCTATGTGGTTGCTGGAAATTGAACTTTATATTGTACTTTGAACTTTGAAAGGTTGTTTGTTTTGTTTTTTGTTTGTTTGATGTGTTAGTTGGTTGTCTTTAGGCAGGGTCTCACTTTTTTTTAATTTATATTTTATGTCTGAGTGCTCTGCAAATATACCTGCAGGCCAGAAGAAGACACCAGATCTCATTATAGATGGTTGTGAGCAACCATGAAGTTACTGGGAATTGAACTCAGGATCTCTGGAAAAGCTACAGGTGCTTTTAACCTGAACCATCTCTCCAGCTCTGCAGGGTCTCACTGTGTAACCTTGGCTAACCAGGACTGGCTGGCTATATAGCCAAAGATGGCCTCTTTATAGCCCTTACAGGATTTGGGTGTTTTGTGTGTGTGTGTCTCTGTGTGTGTTTTGTTTTGTTGTTTTTAGATTCATCTTTATGTTTGAATATTTTGCATACATACATGTGCACCATATGCAGGCTTGGTGCCTGTGGATGTCCTAAGAGAGCAGGTGGTTATAAACCACCAGTGGGTACTAGGAATCAAACCCTAGTCCTCCGTAAGAACAACAAGTGTAGCATGACTAATAAAAACCCAGAGTCCGATAATTGAGGTTCAAGCTGAAGATCAGAAAAGCAAAGCAGCCAATAACTAGCTCTTACCTCTACCTCTGATCAAAATGAGTGATCCTGCCTCCATGAATCCTCAGACTGAGAATGAGACCTGTCTCCTCCCATCTTATATTCCTCTCTAGTGCTTGGATTAGAGGCGTGCACCACCGCCACCTGGCATGTATGGCTGACCAATGTGGCTGCTTTTCATTCTGATCTTCAGGCAAGCTTTATTTATTCATACACAAATAATATACCACTATGAGCATGTGCTGGATTGGAGAGGAAGTTCAGTGGGTAAGAGCACTGGCTGCTCTTCCAAAGGACCAGGGTTCAATTCCCAGTACCCACATGGCAGTTTACAGCTGTCTTAATCTTATTTCAAAACTTTTCCAGGCCAAGAGGCAAGAGAGTTTGTTCAGCAGTAAAGAGTGTGTGCTGTTCTTGCAGAGGACCTGAGCTTTGGTTGCCAGCACCCACACTGGGTAATTTATGACCTCCTGTAACTCTGACTCAGGGGGGATCCAGTGACTCTTGCCTCCAGGGGTACCTGCATTTATTTACACATACAAACACACACATACACTTAATTAAAAGTAAACTAAATAAGCCAGGTGATAGTGATGCAGGCCTTTAATCCCAGCACTCAGGGGGCAGAGAAAGGTGGATCTCTGTGCGTTTGAGGCCAGCGTGGTCTACAGAGCAAGTTCCAGGGTAGGCTCCAAAGCTACAGAGAAACCCTGTCTCAAAAAATAATAAATATAAATAAATAAATATAAAGTAAAAAAATTAAAAATAAATAAATAAAAATATTTAAAAGAAAGAAAGTGCTGCAAGTCAGGAGAGTTGTAGAGATAAAGAACAAAGACTTCAGTGTAGTATTTGCTGTTCTATGTAGATTTTCTGTTGAAGATAAAGACTTTCTAATGAAACAATTTAACAGCATGGGAACACTTCTGTAAAATGATAGGAGGATACAGGTTTGTATGATTGTAGCTATGTACATCTTCAATATGTTCTGAAAGGATGAGGAAATGCAAAAATCTCATGCTTTTTCAAGGGATGAACCAATGGATTTTCCTTCTCGGTGTTTTTGTGTCTTCCGAGGTTGTCTTTTGGTTATGAGTTTATAATATTTTTTCTTACTGGACCAATTATGACTAAACCTTTTTTTAAATGTTAGAACCCACTCTTTACAGTTCTGTGGGATTGCTGTTTGCTACCATCCCCTTTGTGTTACCTCCTGCCCACAGAAAATAGAATCCTCTATATCTCTTATTTCTATGTTCCCATTGGTGTTGAAGTCTCTTCATTATAGCACTGTTACCCATAAGACAAATTCAAGGGGAAAGGAAAAGTGCACCTAATTCCTTCTGCATGTGCCCTTGCCTTCTGTAGGATCTCATGATCCTTTCTCTGCTCCTTTTTTCTTTAAAGGATAAGTGCACAAAGACTCGCCCATCTGAATAAATGCTTGATGAACTTTAAGCTAGGGAATTTCAGCTATCAGAAAACCCCTCTGAAATTGGGAGAGCTTCAAGGAAATCACTTTACTGTTGTTCTCAGGTAAAGTACTCAGGTAGGAGTACAGACCTGGCTGGCTGGGTCTCCGTGATCTGTTCCTATGTGTGTTGTAGGGTACAGGGTCGCTGGTACAGAGAGAGGGCTGGCTGGGTGGACAAGGACTGTAGAAGTGGGGAACAAATACTGGATAGTGTTTCTCTTGATAAATGGTCTTTGTCCCTCCCTCCAAAGATTCTTACAGCCATCAGAAACACTGTTCTTCAGATCCAGTTTTGAAAGATAAAGAGCCTGTGAATCAATCCGTTTGAGGTACCTAGAATGGGCATATTCATAGAAAGATTAGGTTACTTTAACAGAGAGTTATTTGTTGGTATAAGTTTCAGTTTGGGATCAGGCATAGTTGTACATGCCTGTAATCTCAATAGGCAAAGTCAGGAGATCACATGACTCCTTCAAGGTCAATCTGGTTTGATCTCCGTGGTTTGCAGGCTGGCCAGGGCCTATATAGAAGGACTTGCAAAATAAATAAGTAAATTTCATTTGTGGGCAGTGAACAATTTTGGTAACTACATAGTAAAATCTACACCACATCGCACATGTGCTTCATCTTATAATAATTTGCACTTAAAACTGATTAAAATGAGATGGGCATTGGTGGTTCCTGTCATTTATTCCAGCACTGAGGGTTAAAGGACAGAGGCAGGGGAGTCTTAGTGAGTTCAAGGCCAGGCTGATCTACAATACAAGTTCCAGGACAGAGAGATCCTGTCTTTAAAAAAAAAAAAAACCTTGATTAAAATAATAAACCAGCAAAGTCCTCAGAAGGTTAGAAAAGGTTGCAAAGGTGAGATATAGAAGCCACTGTTATGGTATGCATCATAAAATGAGATTACTGACCATTTTTTTCCTCTGGTCAATTTGGGACCCTGCAGGAATATAACAGGAACTGATGAGCAAGTACAACAAGCCATGCAATCTCTTAAGGAGACCGGCTTCATTAACTATTATGGCATGCAAAGATTTGGGACCACAGCTGTCCCTACGTACCAAGTTGGAAGGTATGTAATTGATTTCTAACTTTTATCTTTTTATTTTTTGGAGTTTTGTTGTCTTGTTTTTTTTGAGACATTGTCTCTCACTATGTAGCTCTGGCTGTTCTAGAACTCACTGTGTAGACTAGGCTGGACTTGAGCTTACAGAGAGTGACCTGCCTCTGACTTTTGAGTTCTTTTATGAAAGGTGTGCACCAACCACCATAATCGGCGCTAACATTTATCTAAAAGAAGACTCAAAAAGTTTTCGTTGGTTGAAAAGTTTGTATTTAATTTTGTAATTTCTATCTAAAGGATATTTTTATTTATTCTCACATAACAGAGAAGTAAAATTTTTGCTAATGGTGTATTGATTATTTCAGGATTCTGTCATGTTTAGGACAAATGAACTACTTCTTTGTAAGATTTATTTTATTTCAGTTAATACATGCAACAGTATGTTTTCTAAAAANAAAAGAGGCCTGGAGAGACAGCTCAGTAAATTCCTTGCTACACAAGCATAAGGTCCTAGGTTCAGATCCCCACTGCTACTCAAAAGCTGAGTGTGGTAGGACACATCTATAACCCCAGTGTTGGGAAGGTGGAGACAAGCAGATCCCTTATTCTCTCTAGCCAACAAGACTAGCCTATCCGCGAGAGAGCCAGTGAGGAGGGCATCTAGCTTCTAGAGGCACATACAGAGCACATACATACGCACAGTTGAAGATGTGACCTAAATAGGAAGTTTTTCCTACCACTCTTCACTGCCCTTTCAAGGGGTCTCTTTTACTTTGTTTTCCTTTTTGGTGTTTTTTGTTTTGTTTTTTGAAACAGGGTTTCTCTGTGTAATCCTGTCTGTCCTAGAACTCTGTGTAATGGTAAAAGTAAAATGCCACTGTTCCCCGAGTGGCCTGCGAGGGGCAACAGATCCCAGGCAGGGAGCCACGAGGCAGGTGAGAGACCTCAGCGGGGCAGCTAGTCCCACGAGTGGGTGAGAGACAGACAGATAGGCACACCATGCAGAGTGAGGTTGGATATTTATTTAGTGAATTATGAAGGGAAAGGGGGGAGGGGGAAAGGGAGAAGGGGGGGGAGAAATGGGGTGGAGGAGAGGAGCCACAGCAGCAGCTACCTCTTTGGGAAAGAGACAGAAAGGGACTCAGGCTGGAAACTAGATCTTCTTGCATCAGCAGACTGGGATGGGGTGGGGGGGTGAGTGGGCCAGGCTTGTCTCTTAAAGGGACAGGACAGACCATTACAACTCTGTATACCAGGCTGACCTCAAACTCAGAGATCAGCCTGCCTCTGCCTCCTGAGTGCCAAGAATAAAGGCGTGTGCCACCACACCTGGGTTCTCTTTTACTTTTCAGCAGGTAAGAGGCCAAGTGTAAAAAGCTGGGTAACATAGGCCCAGAGTACCCAGACCCAAGGCATGCACACTATGATCTCTCTTAACACACAAGGCCCAGTTGATTAATCTTTCATCTACCCTTCCCCTACCCTTTCAAAAAACTCCAGAAGATATACTTAGTAATATGGAATTTAAGAGCTTGCTTCACATTTAGGTAAAAGGAAAGCTCTCCAGAGTAAACTAGAGTAGAAATCTCATCAATAAATACTACTTGGTTTCATAAACATACTGTGAGGATCCTGCTGTCCAGCAGAGACTGCTACATAAAGTAACTTCATACAGGATTTAGAGTGATACTAGCTACAAACTGAAGGCTCTCTGAGAACATTTGTTCTTCATTCTGTTTCAGCAAGGATAGAAGTGCTTCTTCATGTGGGCTCCCAAGAATACTAATTGAATAACAGTTGAAATAGTTTTCTCTTGTCCAGTTTTTCAGTATCAAGTTGTATCTGCTTACATGATTTTACAAGGACCAAGGGATTGGTCTGCTATGCAGCAGCTCCTTTGCTTCTTGGGCAGTGTTGTAAACTGAGGCCTGAGTTCTGAGCCTCAGACTACTCCCCTGTGAAGTAGAAATAACGCCAACTTCACAGAAGGCTGGGAATGAAGATGGTGTTTATGCAGCACCTATTTCTAGGCTTAAAATATGCAAAGTCATTAATAAATAGAAATCTTTCTAAATTAAGGCCAGACAGGCACAGTGGAGTCCAGGACAGCTGTGAAAGGCCAGACCAGCCTGGGATGCATAGAATGATCTATCTGCTAATTTAGAACAAGAGCAGCAAGAAGAAAGTTTAGGACTAGAATGTGGCTCAGCATCACATGCCACCTTTTGGGGTGACTTCTACGTTCCAGGGTAGGGGCATGAGGATTAGAAATGTTAGATAGAAAGACCAAAGATACAAAAGGAACACAGAGACACAGGATAGTAACAATTCAGCAAATACTGAATGCTAAATTTTCTCCCAAATTTATTTTCCATACACTTTTATACCCCAATACAAAAGGGGAAAAGTGAAAAGACTGCTCTACCATGACACAAAGGATAACCAGTACAGTTACTGGTTTCAATACTTGAGACGTCGAGCCATTATTTCCTGAGAAAAGTATTTGATGTTTGGGACAGTGAACCCTAGACCAAGTTTCCTGCAATCAGCCACTCCCTAAGTCAAACCTATTTCAAAAGAAGGAGCAGAAGTATTCTGGACTTCTCTGACCTTTGATCAGGGTGGAACAGCTCTATCTCTATGGACCATCTTAAGGTCCAAAACACCAAGTAACCACACCCTGGGTCAGGATAGCTTGTCTTGTAGCCTACCTGTTATCAACAACTTTGAGCCAGTGGTGGCGCACGCCTTTAATCCCAGCACTCGTGAGGCAGAAGCAGGCGGATCTCTGTGTGTTTGAGGACAGCTTGGTCTATAAGAGCTAGTTCCAGGACAGGCTCCAAAGCTACAAAGAAACCCTGTCTCAAAAAACCACCCAAAAAAAAACCTTTGAAAGAGCAAAAATAAGCTCAAACTCTCTGATCTTCACACAAGGTGGAATAGGCTCACATTTTTGGGTTCCCACAGCTCAGCTAATAGAGCTCTTGTCTTTCATACACGAAGCCCTAGACCAGATAGATCACCAGCATTGAGGAAGGAAAAGCCACTATAATAACTAATAGAAAATACAGATAAGCATACTACAGATGCCAATTGTTGTAGCACAGATAATTTAAGGAAGGTTGTATCAGTTTATGCGTTTTTAGGTAAAGCAGAAGCCCAGCCATATGACCCTATAGTTTTGTATCCCAACGAAAATTAGTACAAATAATTGTGTAGTAAAATGCTGTTAGATTTACCCAGCAACAGAAGTTGTGTAATGTGCCCAACTTAGTTCCAAACAATTTATTTTCACAGCATCAGACTATTTTCTGCCTTCATAGAACTTATAGTATCACCATAGGATTTCCTAAGGGGAAATGCCACGTCTCAGTATATAGTCAAACAAGATGAATCCAGAATATATAAAGACAATAAATGAAAAACTCTGACACCCCATAGCAAAAGGAAAACTTGAGCTTTTTAAAATATTTTTTTCTTGGCATGTATTAATTACATACTCCAGTTGGTTTCATTATTTTCGTATGTATACCTGTTCATTCATATTCCTCCCCACACGCACCCTCTTCCTCCCTCCCCTCTAATCACCTGCTCCTTCCCAGCTTTCTCCACATTTACTTATGTGTATCCCAACTGTGTCCCACTGAGCTTCATTAGAGTTGTTTACAGAAGCATGGACAACTCCTCACTGAATGTCCATGACCCCACTCTGTGACGGTATTGACAGGACCAGTTTTCTGGGAACCATGTGTGAGTAGTCACGGCTGCTGTGTGTTCAGGAGTGTGACAGTCATTTCATGCTCAGACGTCAGCTCTCTCCTACTTTTACATTCTTTCCACTCCTCGCTCTTTGGAGATGAAATAGTTGTCCTGTGTATGACTGGGCATTCAGAAACTGAATCCAGGTCTTCTGCAGAGTTTGTCTTGTGTGGGTTTGTGCATGCTGAATATAGGGCACAGAGGCCAGAAGCGGGCAGCAGACCCACTGGAGTTCAAGCAGCTGTGAGCTGCTGGATGTGGGTGCTGGGAACCAAACTCAAGCCCTCTGCAGTAAGCACTCTTGATAAGTGAGCCCTCCTTCCAGCCCCAGAGAAGCCTTTTATGGTAGACGATGGTCACTAAAGTCTGTGTCATAATTTTCCTGCATGCTTTTAAATTGAATAAGCTAATAAGTGTTTCTTGTTACCTTCTTAACAATTGAGCATTTAAAGCTTATCTTATGCAAAGATAAGCCAGTAAATCCTGTTTAATTCTAGAGCTATTCTACAGAATGCCTGGACAGAAGTCATGGATTTAATACTGAAACCCCGTTCTGGAGGTGAGAAAAAGATTTGTGTTGAAATAAAATGCATAGAATGTATAGCTAGATATTCATGGAATTACTTTAAGTAAAAGTAACTGAAGGTTGTTATTTTAAAGTTCTTAGTGTTTTTTCTCTAATTTTTAAATGCCATTTCATTTTCACAATTTACATATAATTTTGAAATTTTAAAAACTATCTCCTGGTTCTACCTCTTTATTTATCTGATTTATTAATGCATGTTTAAATGTATGTTCATTTCTCTTCAGTTACTACAAATTCTCTGAGTTTATAGATAATGTATATGTATGGCTATTTTGTTAAGGCATAGTATAATGACTAAAATTTTTCCAGGAAATATCTCTAAAACTATACTGTAAAAAAGGGATTTCGCTGATACTTTATAAAATGTCAAAATATTAGTACTCATTTTAGGTAACTATTTTCAAGCTAAAAAAATCTGTTTTTAATTTTAAAGCAAGTAGTACAGGGGCAAAGAGAAGGAAAAACCTCCTTAGCTGAGGTGATGACCAACTTTTGCTGTTCATGTATGGGGCCCATGGCCTTGCTTTTGGGCAGTTGTGAGCTCCTTCAATACATATGCATTTTTCCTCAGTTCTGTGCTCCCTATGAGGCATGTGAAGTGATGCACATTCTTCTGTTGGACAAGTTTGATCTTACCTTCTCTTCTCCCATAGCTGAAAAGGGGTACTTGGTGAAATGCAGAGAAGAATGGGCCAAGACCAAAGATCCAGCCTCTGCCCTCAAAAAGCTACCTGTCCAAAGGTGTGTGGAGGGGCAGCTGCTTCGAGGACTTTCAAAATATGGAGTGAAGAATATTGTCTCTGCATTTGGCATAGTGAGTGCGATTTGTGAAGTCAGGCAATGACTCAAGGTGGTTAATGCTTTTTAAACATAATCTTTAAAAAACTTGAAAGGGCATCAAGTAAGAATCCTTCAGTGGTCTTCAAAGAAATTTATTAGAGTGTACCTCATTCTGACCCTGAAAGGTGATGAGCTGGTAGAGGTGGGAAATGGTGGTGGTGTTTATTTAGCATTGGCACAAAAAAGTGTCCATGGAAAATATAATTGCTAATTGAATTTACTGTAATTGAATGGGATTTGAAAATTTTAGAACTCAGTCAGGCGATGGTCGCAGATGCCTTTAATCCCAGAATTTGGGAGGCAGAGGCAGGTAGATCTCTGTGAATCTGAGGGCAACCTGATCTACAGAGCAAGTTCCAAGACAAACAAACTTCAAAGCTACAAAGAAACCCTGTCACGCAAAACCAAAAAAAAAAGTCAGAGGGAATTCAGAGCACATTCTACAATCATGTCTTTTAGAACTTTAATTTGTGTCTGTGCCTATGCAGAGCGTGTTCATGGACTTGAGCACACAGGCCAGGACAACCTTCGAGAGTTCATTCTCCCTTTATAGCACGTCTGTCCCCAGAGATCAAATTCAGGTGATCAGTTCAAGGCAAGTGCCTTTACCTACTAAACCATCGATCTGACCCCGTTGTATAATCATCTTCATTGCAGCTTTAAACTGCCTCAGGAAGTAGCTAAGTGGTTTCCTGTTAGCGTGTTTTTAATCAAAGTGCCATATTGGTTAAGCATAGTTCATATATGTGTGTATGACACAGAACACTTTGAAGTGCTTTCCCACTGAGCTGCATTTCCAGCCCCACAATCAGACTCAAAGTCTGAGTTTCTTGTGTTGGGATTACCATTAAATGAGTAAAATATTTGGGGAAACAACACTTTAAATGTTCAGAATTATTTTGTTTTTGCCTATTTCTCCCTTCTCTGCAGATACCAAGAAATAATCGCTTAATGTATATCCATAGTTATCAAAGCTATGTGTGGAATAACATGGTGAGCAAAAGGATAGAAGACTACGGGCTGAAACCTGTCCCAGGGGACCTTGTTCTCAAAGGAGGTATGGCACATATACTCTTGTTATTCAGACAGATTAGGACTCAAATACTTTATAGCAGTGTTTTTGAAATCCAACGTGGCTACTAGTTAAGAAAGAAATGTGTACTAAGTGGGAGTTGGAAGGTCACATGAGGTCAGACAGATAGTTTTTAATCACCAGTGGAAAAAATACGTATGTGTTTTGAATAAGCAGCTAAGTCTGGGCCTCCAGCTAGTATAACAGAATAACCTGGGCTACGATTGGCCCAAAGTCCTTTACAAGAATTAATCTGGGTCTTCAAAATATGTATATTTATGGATTTCATCGTATCATAGGGCAGTTTCTTTACTAAGTATGTAACAGAATGGTCTGAAACATTAACATAAATGTTAATATGGGTCTAGAGCGTTGAGTCGGCTGTAAAGAGCACAGACTGTTCTTCCAGAGGAGCCAGGTCAATTCCCAGCACACATGGTAGCTCACAGCTGTCTGTAACTGCATTTCCAGGGATACAGTGCCCTCTCCTGGCCACTGGGGATATTTCCCACCCATGATGCACAAACATACATGCAGGCAAGACACAATAAAATAATTTTTAAAGGAAATGCTAATATCCTGTCCGCTATCAAACATTTACTGTGTTTTGGTCTTACACCAGACGCTTCTCCTGCGTTGCTCTGTTATAGCACTACTGGGAAGTATTCTGATTTTTACAAGATTTAGCCCCTTGCTCAAGATTCCAGCTGATTAAAAAAGGAGGGATTCTAAGCTTCCTGGGCCTTTGCACCTGGACACCTTGTGCTTTCAACTCACTGAGATATATATAATTATAGGATCATGAATTCATGAAAATGCTTTTTCTTAAACTGCTATTTGCTTGTGGATTTGCAGCCACAGCCACCTATATTGAGGAAGATGATGTTAATAATTACTCCATTCATGATGTGGTGATGCCCCTGCCTGGTTTTGATGTTATCTACCCCAAACATAAAAGTAAGTTCCATGTTTGAGCCAAATATTTAAAACAAGTGTAATGTGATTAAGTTATCAGTAACCAAGAGTAAAACAAGGGAAAAATCAATATTTGAATTATAGTCTTAAAACTTTCTTTATAGCCCATGTCCCAGCAAAGGCTGGTAGATCTCTGTGAGTTCAAGGCTAGCCTGGCCTACAAAGCTAGTTCCAAACCACCAAGGGCTACATAGTAAGCTCTATATAAAAGTGTGAGTGTATATAAATTTCTTTAATTATATATGTACTATGTATATACACATAATATACACATTACATATATATGTGTGTGTATAATATATATATATAATTTTATGGTCCTGGAAAGGAATGTTCAGGAGAATAAATTAAAAGCTACCCCACTGCAGTATCATGGTCCTGTGATCCCAAGTGCTGAGGCTGGAGGATTGCTTCAGCCTATAAGTTGGAAGCCAGCCTGAGAAAAGAAAATAAATGAAAGTTAGAATCCTCTGCCATTACTTCCCATTCTCCAGACTTTTTGTCATTATTTTTGTTACATTTGTGGATGTCATTGTTGGTAGAGAGGAGGAGGATTTGCAGTTTTTCTGGTTTGTGATTCAGAGGTGGGAAAGAAACAGTTTTGAGTAGTTTGAAAGAACTGACCCAACACTTAGCCAGCCTGTGGATAGTATTTTTCTGTTAAAAAAATAGTTTTTCTTGGTCAAAGGACCAGAGTTCTACTTACTAATACTGTATTCCTTGAATTTTTTTAAGTTTGACAGTGATGAGTCGGGCATTGGTGGCACACGCCTTTAATCCTAGCACTTGGGAGACAGAGACAGGCAGATCTTTGTGAGTTCAAGGCCATTCTGGTATACAGAGAGAGTTCCAGGGCAGCCAAGGCTTGTTATACAGAGAAACCCTGTCTTGAAACAAACAAACAACAACAACAACAACAAAAGATTAGGTCTAAAGTTCTTTTCGGATGATGGAATACTTCTAGCCAGGTTTATAGAAATCTGATACGTATGAGTAAGTCATCCACATTGCTCTGCTTCCGGTACCTAACTGCCTGACTTCACTGAGGAGAAGGGAGTGGACTGGTATAAGAGAGAATAAGGAAGGAAGGTGGGCAGGGAAGAGTATAGTCTGCTTCTCTTGGCGGCAACCAAGGAGAGGGCTTAAGATGCTAAAGCTGTTAGCAGACCATTATGGGGTTAAGGAGAAAACTCATGCCAGGAAAACTCCCAGAAGTCCACAAGGATGCCCCCAGCTAAGACTTCTAGCAATAGTGGAAAGGGTGCCTGAATTGGCCTTCATCCAATTGGTGACTACCCTAATTGTTATCATAGAGCCCTCATCCAGTAACTGAGGGAAGCAGATGCACAGCCAAGCCCTGGACCGAGCTCTAGAAGTCCAGTTGAAGAGATGGAGGAGGAATTATATGAGCAAGGGGGTCCAGATGTGATGGGGAAACCCACAGAGACAGCTGACCTCAGCTTTTGGGAGCTCACAGACTCTGGATGAACGGCTAGGGAGCCAGCATTGGTCCAGCCTAGGCCCTCTGCATGTGGGTGACAGTTGTGTAGCTTGGTCTTCTGTGGGGTCACTAACAGTGAGACCAGTACCTGTCTCTGAGGCATGAACTGACTCTTTGGAACCTATTCCCTATGGTGGGGTGCCTTGTTCAGCCTTGATGCAAGGGGAAAGAGAGTGGTCCTGCCTCAAATCCCCTGAGAGGTCTTACCCCTTCTGAATGGAGATGGAGCAGGAATAGATAGGGAAGGAAGGGGGAGGGAACAGGAGAGAAGGGAAAGTGTGGTGGGTATGTAAAATTGATTAATTAAAAATAATGGAGAAAATTCCTATAATGGTAGATATGTAACATTCTCACCAATAAAAAATGATCAGTGTCAAAGGTGAAGAAGAAGAAAAAAAAAGATGCTAAAGCTGCCAGTTGCCACACAGCTGCCGTGAGGGTCTGTTGGTTCTGCCTCTTTCTGAGGTGTAGCTTCCCTTTTTTTAAAAAAAAAATGCAGGCCAGACCACAAGTGTACTTTTTCTGGTACTTTGGATTTCTTTGCGCTTTCTCTGAGCACCCCACCTCACTTGTTTTTGCCGTGTGGCTGACCTCCATGCCTGACTCATGGCATGCTTACTGTATTCCTCGTCTCCGTTTCCCTCCTGGACAGCTACTGAGATCTACAGCTTACTTTATTTAGAGTTTTTCTTTAAGCTCTGATAAAATTGTCCTCTTGCTTTTAAGAAAAAGAAACATGCAAACCCTTGTTTTAGTCAGGATCCTTCTGGAACATAGCATAGAGCTAAGAAAGGGATTTATGATGCCCTGGCTCACTTGATGATAGCTACTGGGAAGTCCCAGGCTGTCTGCCTGCTGGAGAGCTAGAGAAGGCATTGTTCTGACTGTCTGTCTGGGGCTATAGGTACAAGAACCTAGGGTCATGAAGTCCAGGAGCAGGAGAAAAGTAGTGTTCCAGGTCTTTGCCTTTTGCCTTTTGGTCTGTTCAGGGCATGTTCACATTAAGAGTGAATCTTCCACACTGACTCGCTCACCAGTCTCTTCCAGAACCACTGTCACTGACACTGCTGCAGTGGACCCCTTAGTTGGTCTGATCAAGAGCAGATCCCCTGAGTTTCCCTTTCAGTAGCAGTGGGACAGGCTTAGCTGAAATGTGAGAATAATGTTTACCAGTTTGCTGCCTTGAATATCCTAGTTTTTGTTTCTGTTCCTGTGATAAAGCACCATGATCAGAAGCAACCTGGGGAGAAAAAGATATCTTTGGCTCACACAGCCCGATCACACTCAATCATTGAGAAAAGTCAGGATAGGAACTGAAGCAGGAGGAGATAAAGGAACTGGAGGAGTGCTGCTTACTGGCTTGCTGCCTTCTTAGGACAACCCAGGACACCCTGTCCAAGGAGAGCACCGCCCATGCTGGGCTAGACCCTCCTACAGCAACCAGAAATCGGAAATATGTGCCACAGAGACGCCACAGGCCAGTCTGATAGAAGCAGTTCCTTAGTTGAGGTTCCCTTCTCCCAGGTGACCCTAGTTTGTATCAGGTTAAGAAAAACTAATTGGTACACCACGTCGAGCTGATAGCCATCACAAAAAAAGGCAAAGAATGTTCCCCCTCTCTCTTATTCCTCTCAGAATCTGGAACTTGGCTGGTTCTAGTAAAAATAAATTTATCAGAACATTTGACAGCGCCATTGACGAGGTAGAAGGGACACGAGGAAGAGTTAAGCATTTGGACCTTTGATAACATGGGCACATGTAGTCCCTACGAGTTCTTGGGAGGATGGTGAGATTGTCTGCTCTCCTTGTCCCTGCATGTCAAGCATTTGTAATGGCTAATTTGAATAAAGAAATGAGTTGATTGTTCCTAAGTCGTCTTATATTTGTAAATAATGTAAGATGAAGTTAATGTTAGTAATTGGGAAAAGGCTCCTGAGCTACATAGCAACATTCTAGAGAGATGACCCAGTGGTCAAGAAAGATTGTTACTCTTCCAGACAACCTGAGTTCAGTTCCCAGCACCCAGGTGGCACACATATGCCTGCAACTTAAGCCCCAAGGGTTTCCAGGGCCACCTTTTGACCTCCCTAAGCACCCACATGCACATATACATATATTTACACACAAACATATATACATTTCCATAAATAAAACTGAATTTGTTTAATCATGAAAAGAAAAATTAGCTTGATATAGTAGCTTATAAAAAAAATTAAAGGCCATGAATAGTGTGTGTGGTGACTCAGGAGGTAGAGGCAGGGTAATCTCTGTGACTTTGAGGCTAACCAGGGGTACATAGTGAGACCTTGTGTCCAAGAAAGAAAGAAAAAAATGTTAAGGGCTAGCAAGATGGCTAAAGGCACTTGCCGTATGGCACCCAAGTTTGTGGTGAACTTGTGAAGAACACGTGAAGTCAAGGAAAGGACCAACACCAGTGTTATCCTCTAACTTTCATATGTGTGCCCTGTCTTCCACATACGCGCCCACACACAGCACGCTTGCACTCGCTCTCATACACACACACACACAATTAATAAAATGAAAAGAAAATTGAATTAAAAAGTATCTGAGCTGGGTGTGGTGGCCCATGGCTTTAGTCCCAACACTCAGGAGGCAAGGGCAGATGATTTTCTAAATTTGAGGCCAGGCTGGCCTACAGAGCTAGTTCCAGGACAGCTAGGACTACACAGGGAAACACCCTCGCAAATAAATAAATAGAAAAAAACAACAACAACAAAAATAAAGTATCTGGAGTTACTGTTGAGTCCTGTAACCTGGGGCAGATAACCAAAAATGTTAGAGGAGAGACAGTTGAAAGAACCAAAGTCAAATGAAACAACCTATGGCTCCAGTGCTTATGTATGTATGTAGAGGCCAGCTAATCTACCATGTTTCAGAGAAGTCAATAGAGCCCATAAGAAAACAGAACCTGTTTGCAATAAGAGGAACTTTCTTATGTTGTGGCTTGTGTAATAGTCCCCACAGATGTCACGTAAGAGAACATTAGAGAGTCATGGCCTAGGGTAGACCAGATGGTTTCTAGGGTCTTATGTTTTTAAACATTTAGAATCACTGTGTATAAATTGTATTTAGAAACTCCATGTAAAGTGACCTTTGGGAGTTAGTTTGGGGACTTTATGCAAGCCCTATAGCTGATTACAAAAATAAAGCCACAGGATGACTAAACTACACTAAAACTGGATCATCTTTTAGGCCTGGTTGCTAAGTTTTATTTCCTATGGGTTACAAACTAGAGTTAACTAAGTTTATTAGGGCAGTCTGACTGGACTTACCACATATTATGCCAGTTCAAGTTAACCTGCTGACAGACTGCATTCCAATTAACTGTTTGTGTTTTGTACCAGTTAGTGAATCCTACAGGGAAATGCTCACTGCAGACAATCTTGATATTGACAACATGAGACACACAATTCGAGATTACTCTTTATCAGGTGCCTATCGAAAGATCATTATTCGACCTCAGAATGTCAGCTGGTGAGTAGAGACTGAAGCATTTTATAGAACCACGGGTTTTTGCTTTGTGTGTATGTGTTTCTGTGAGAGTAAGGAGCTGTGTAACTGCTGACTGTCCTGATGACTGCCGTTACTACGGCCACCAGCTGGTATTTTTCTAGTGACCAAGAAATTGTTGACTGAAGTCATATAGTAAAAGTTTCTTTCTTCTTTTATGTTTTGTTGGTATCCCTGACTTACTGAATAGATAGGAAATGATCTTTCTTACCTTTCTCTGTAAAACTTCCATTTGCTCCTGGAGTTAGAAAGATGGTTAAACAGTTAAGAACACTAACTGTTCCTCTGGAGGCCCAGGGTTCAATTCCCAGCACCAACATGGCAGCTCTGTTCCAGTTCCAGGGGATCCACACCCTTTTCTGGCATTCATGCATAGTGCACAGATACACATTCAGGCAAAGTACTCATACATACAAAATAAAATTAGAATTATATATATATATTAAAGATACTTTTGATATTTTTACTATTTGCTGAAGCTTTTCTATAAAGCTTTAAAATGAAATCCTGAACTAGTTGCCCATTGCCAGGAAATTCTTTTTCCTCCTCCTCCTCCTCCTTCCCCTCCTCTTCCTCCTTCTTCTCCTCCCTCCCTCTCTCTCTCTCTCCCCCTCTCTCTTCTTTTCTGGCAATGGGCACGGAGTTGGCAGAGTTGGATTTTACCTTCCACACTCTGGAGAGCAGTTCCTCTCATAAGAAGGTGATGATGTGGGTGGAGAATTAAAAAATAAAAATAAAGGTGATAGCAGTGGTGCTCACTGTGGAGGATATGTTAATGTCACGGTTACTTCCACTTCACCTGTACAAAGTAAAGCCACCATGCTGGAGAAATCTTCCAAATCATTCCGTGCTCCGATAGCATTTGTCATCTGTTATAAAGTAATAGAAAAGCAGTCGTGCATAGAATCTGGCCTGTTCTGTTCTGGGGGACACCTACTAGCCAACCTGTATGTTTTTCTGGCTCTACAAATGGGGATAGAGAGCTTTGTGCCATTTGTGAGTGCTCACATTCATGCTTATCTTTATTATTTTGAAGGGAAGTCATTGCATATGATGATCCTAAAATTCCACTTTTCAACACGGATGTGGACAACCTAGAAGGAAAACCACCACCAGTTTTTGCTTCTGGTAAATCAGCAAGATGTGTGTCTGTCTGTCTGTCTTCCTGTCTGTCTATGTCTGTGTACACATGGAACACAAGTATCGATTGGAGGAGCTCTTCACTATGTGGGTCCTAGGGATCAAATTCAAGTCATCAGGCTTAGTGACGGATACTTTGACTTGATGAGCCATCTTGCCAGCCCTGCCTGCCCTGTTATCCTGAGTAAATTACCACATCCATCCAACTCGTTCGTACCCTCCTGTGCTCTCATTTCCATTATTCTCTGAGGACCCTTGGGGAGAAGAATCCTAAGGAAAGGGTGTAGCTTTGGGGGGAGTCTTGGGATCTCTGGACAGTCTGCCACCACAAAAGTTTTGACCATGCATTTCTTTCTTGCCTGGCAGAGGGCAAATACCGGGCTCTGAAGATGGATTTCTCTCTTCCTCCTTCTACTTATGCCACCATGGCCATTCGAGAAGTGCTAAAAATGGACACCAGCATCAAGAAGCAGACCCAGCTGAATACAAACTGGCTCCGATGAGTAGTTGTTCAGAGAGAGACACAGACAAGTGCCTGCTCGATGACCTGTTCTTTTCTCTTTTAATTGCTGACCCATATTTGATTTTTAAAACTTTTATAGTAAAGGATTATTTGTATTTTTTAAAAATTTTTGTCAGCTTAAAGAAATAATTTGCAATATTTGTACACATACAAATCCTGAGGATCCTAATTATAGCTCAGAAGATATAAATTGGTCAGAATATACTTTAGGTACTTAAATCCTAGTACTGTTTCAGCATTATGATTTTATAACAATCAAAGGGGGACTTTGGTTTAAAGTAGCAGTTTTAGGTTTTGCTGTGCACCTGAAGTACAAATACCAGGAATTTTTATAAGTCCTTAATTGGAGTACACAGTGGTTCATCTCAAGAGCAAATGTAGCAAACAGATCTCAACTAGAAATTGGAGTCTATACTTAACACCCTGTACTCATGTTGGTCCAATGGTAACAAAACACCCATAGGTTTATAAATATGCCATGGTCTCTTTATAAAGGCATTGTGTGGCTGTGTGTCAGATTCAGGTAAGCATTTGTATACATCTTACCTTGCGGTGGCTTTCATGTTGACAGTATCAGTGCATTTCAGGGGAGCCTTTTTCTTGATGGAGAGATGTAGTTTTTATTAACTAGGCAGTGGTTTATTTAATTCCTGCACTTGGGAGGCAGAGGCAGGCGGATCTCTGTGAGTTCGAGGCCAGCCTGGT
>LOJH01006218.1:0-21203 GCA_001685095.1 Ellobius talpinus | reverse complement strand
AATAATAATAATAATAATAAAAAACTGGGCTGCCAAGATGGCTCAATAGATAAAGGTTCTTGCTCTGCGAACTCAGATGACCCATATTTAATCTCAGGCCCCACTTGTAGAAGGACAAAGATCCTGCAATTTGATCTTTGTCCAGGAGCATGCCATAGAATGCCTGAACATATCAAGAAACATATTAAACAATTTTTTTTTAGAATGTTTAGGTGTTCCAAAAACATTCACCATCTTGAGCTCTGCCAGGTCACCACTGAATTAGAAGCTGTAGACTCCTAACTTGAGACCTGGGAATAAGGTTCCCCCATGAGCTGACTTAGATTACAATATCAAAAAGATTTGACTGGAAGAACATGTAGGTTACAGAGGCCTATTTTCTGAAATCAAATAACCTCATGGCCTACTGAATTGTACCGGGGAAAAGGAATACACTTTTTTTTTATTTACACTACCGTTGGTTCTTGTAGAAAGTTTCAGAGGTTTGAGAGATTTTTTCCCCTGAAAGATACTTCAGCACAAATTGATTCTGCAAGTTATACTATGAATCATATCATTATTGGTGAGGATGGATGACTAAAACCTTAAAAGAAAAGGACTGGAGTAGAAAATGCACCAACTGGAAAACCATTCCTCCAATAAGAGAAAATTAATTTTATTTAAAGGTCATGAAAGGATTCTTCATGAAAAAAGATAATTACGTCTTCTGTTCATTTGGGGAGAATTACCTCAAAAATATAAATTGAATCCAAATTTTTCGTTAGGGACTGGAGAAATGGCTCAGCGGTAAAGGGTTCCTGCACAAGACCCTGTTTTGAATCACCGAACCCATGTCTTGCTTCTCGCAACGAATTATTGTTTTCGGGGGTCTGGCACCTCCCTGTGGCCTCCAAGGGCACCTTCACTCAGCTGCGCATATACTCAAATACAAATGCATACCCACATAAGCATGCACGCACACACAACCATGAAAAGAGTTCTTATCAAAGAATAAAATCAATATAGACCTTCCATGAGCAAGAGAAAGGGGCTATAGGCCAAACTCTTCTTGGTTAAAAGTGAAGTCAGCATTTAACAGCAATCAATCATACTGTTTATTTGAGAATTATTACCCATGAATTACTAAACTAAGAAATGAATCAGCTGGAGTCACTGTTAAACTGTTAATTAGTGAGACATTCAAGCAGCAGGGTGATGAATAGGCACTTGGGATCTGCATTAGTGTGATTTCAGGTTGGAGACCAAGCACTCAAGAAATCAACAGGAAGTGGGTGATACTACTTTTGCGTAGAAGCATAAAAATGCCCAGGATGATTTAAGAAGGAGCTCCTACTTTTAAAACAACCCAAATGAATACCATGAAACGGAAGGAGACATAGAAGCAAGCTCTACACAGAGCCACAAAGAACAGTGACTCTCCTGCCATGGCTCTAAATAGACAGAAGTAAAGTCAGCATTATGCTGAGGGGCTGAGGGGCTGTCCATGACTCCTGCACTTAACTATCAATCTAAACTAGCTTTCCGGTTAGATGAAACCCTCAGCATCAGCTCCGGCAAGAGCTTTTCAGTGTGTCATGGGAAGATTACAAGTTCTATTTTAGTCTCTGGTTTTAATGTTGACTTCTGTGATGTGACCAAAGTCACCTAAACAGTTGGTTTCCTTGTTTAGAAGATGAAGAGATTAAGGTTCATGTTTCATATTACTAAGGTGCTGTGGAGTTCAAACAGAAGTACCTCAGAGTCCCAACCTTGATGACAGTAATACCATTTTGATAAAAATATCATTTATTCACGTTGAAGATATCCCTTTCCTTTAATCTACTGTTACATTTTGAATGTAATAAATTTGTGCTTTTATGTACTAACTCATTATTTAATTTATATCAAAATACTTTAATTAAATTTATTTACTTATTTTGCAGACTGACCACAGTTTCTCTTCCCTCTTCTCCTCTCATTTCCTATTGCCCCCTCCCCTCCTCACCCCCCAATCTATTTCTCCTCTGCTTCTGTTCAGAAAAAGGCAGGCCTCTCATGGTTATCATCAAAGCATAGCATATCAAGTTTTGGTAGGGACTAAGCACATATATGCAGAGGGTCTAGTCTCCCTGGTTGTCAGTTCAGACGCTGTGAGCTCCTTTGAGCCCCAGGTAGTTGTTCTTATATCAAAATACTTTTAAAGGTTTATTGAAAATTGTGTGTATGGGTCTGTGTTAGGTTTGTGCAAATGTGTGCAGTGTCCTCAAAGGTCAGAGCGGGCATCAGATCCTCTGGAACTTGGGTTGCTGGCAACTGTTTGCCTCCTGATATGGGTACAGGAAAAGGGACTTCTGAAAGAGCAGTACATGCTCCAACCAGTGAGTCATCTCTCTAGTACCTGTATAAAAATAGCTTTTGTGTGTCTATTTGTCAATAGTTATTACACATGAACTATGCGACATGACACCATGGAAGCTACTATTTCAGCCATGGGTCACACCCTGTCCTCAAAAGTCCTCCAATCCTAAGCAACAGACATTAATCTATTTAATGAGCCCAGAAGGACTTCCAAATTGTAAATGATATAGGAAAGAAAAAAAGCAGAGTTACAGAAAAGACTGAGTAGATGTATTTGAAGTAGATTGTCAACCAGGTATATTTCCGCTGTTGTAGTATCTCAGTGAACAGGTGAACACATATATAAATAGATGCAAGGCAAGGAAATGAAAGATAGTGAATGAGTGCTGTCAGGAGGATGGAAAAGGCTGAAGGGATGACATGGAAGAAGATGGAAATGGCTCACAGGACGCACCATTTCCAGCAGGTCTCCATGACCACAGGAAGTACTAATTCTGGGTCACCCTATTTTGCTTTTGTATTTACACCTAGAAATTAGTCATGGTACCTTAGGTATGGCCATCACTTCTCAGTCTTTGTCCCTACGGTCTTCCTGTTCAAAGCCCATGTGTTTAACAATTCTCTCTAACAGGCAGGACTTGAACTTCCAAGGGAAGTCTTCCTAACACTACGATGATGATACAAGTCTTTAGAACTATCTTCTGCAGCTCCTGCTTTCTCTTGGGTGTTTCACTTAAGCACACATTGTTCTCTGGAGGAAGGCTGCTTCACTACCCCTGTGATGCTACCCCTTGGGCTCTGCTACCTACAAGTTCCACTCTGACCCACAAACCTGTGGAGCCCACCATCCTCCCTTTGCCCAACATCTCCCAGAGCATCAGCTGCATCCAGACACAAAGAAACCATCTGTAACAGTTGGAGAAAGGGATGGGTAGATGGCTGTGTAAGAGTACACTCAACAACATAAAGAACAATGTAGCACCACCAGAACCTAGTGGTTCTACAACAACAAGACCTGAGCATCCTAACAAAGATGAAGCAGAAGAAAACAACCCCAAACAAACAAACAAACAAAAACATTATGAAGACAAGAGAGGCTCTTAAAGAAGAAATGAAAAAATTCCCTTAAAGAAATCAAGGAAAAGATAAATAAGATATTGGGGGAAAAATCATTGAATCCCTTAAAGAAAGCCAAGAAAAATAACAATCGAGTAGGTGAAGCAAACAGTTCAAGTCTTGAAAATTGAAATAGAGGCAATAAAGAAAACACAAGCCAAGGAAATTCTAGAAATGGAAAATCTGGGCAAATGAACAAGAACTACAGATGCAAGCATAACCAGCAGAATGCAAGAGATGAAAGAGAGAATCTCAGACGTTGAAAATACTATAGAGGAAACAGGTTCAATGGACAAAGAAAATATTTAATCCAGCAAAGCCCTAACATAAAACTTCTAAGAAATCTGGAACACCTTAAAGAGACCAAACCTAAGAAAAATAGGGATAGAAGGAGGAGAAGAATACCAGCTCAAAGGCACAGAAAACATATTCTACAAATCATAAAAGAAAAGTTCCCAAACCTAAAGAAAGACATACCTATGAAGATACAAGAAGCTTACAGAACACCAAATTGACTGGCAAAAAAAGTCTCCTCACTACATAATAATCAAAACACTAAACATACAGAATAAAAAAAAGAATATTAAGAGCTACAAAGGAAAAAAAGATCAAGTAACATATAAAGCAGACCCATCAGAATAACATCCATCTTCTCACTGGAGACTCTGAAAGCCAGAAGGTCCAGGACAGTTGTGAAACAAGTTGGTGTAGCTATCCTAATATCTAACAAAATAAAGTTCAAACTAAAATCAATCAAAAGAGATGAACAAGGCTAATTCATATTCATAGCAGGAAAAATCCATTAAGATGAAGTCTCAATTCTGAACATCTAACTCCCCAAATACAAGGGTACTCACATTTGTAAAGAAATGTTACTTAAGCTTAAATCACATATCAAACCCCACACAATAATAAAGGGAGAGTTCAACACCCCACTCTCACTAATGGACAGGTCTGCCAGACAGAAACTTAACAGAAAAATAAGGGATCTACCAGATGTCATGATCCATATGGGCTTAACATACATCTATAGAATATTCCACCCAAACACAAAAGAATAAACCTTCTTCTCGGCACCTCATGGAACCTTTTCTAAATTTGACCACATAGTCACTCACAAAGCAAATCTCAATAGATGCAAAAAAAATAGAATAACCCCCTATATCTTATTGGACCACCATGGCTTAATGTAAGATTACAACAACAACACAAATTACAGAAAGCCTATGGACTTATGGAAACTGAATAACACTCCACTGAATCACCACTGGGTCAAGAAAGAAATTGAAGACTTCCTAGAATTCAATGAAAACAAATGCACAGCGTATCCAAACATATGCCACACTATGAAAGCAGTGCTAATAGGAAAGTTCATAGCACTAAGTGCCTATATAATGAATTTAGAGAAATCACACTAACAATTTAGCAGCATACCTAAAAGCTCTAGAACAAAAAGAAGCAGACTCACCCAGGAGGAGGAGATTCCTTCCAGGAAATAAATAAATTGAAGGTTGAAATCAATAGAATAGAAACAAAGAGAACAGTACAAAGAATCAATGAAACAAAGAGTTGATTCTTTGAGAAAATCAGCACAATAGACAAACCCTTAACCAAACTAACCAAAGGGGAGAGAAAATATCCAAATTAACAAAATCAGAAATGAAAAGGGGGACATAACAACAGACACTGAGGAAATCCAGAGAATCATTATTCACACTTCAAAATCCTGAACTTCACAAAATTTTCAAATCAAAAAGAAATGGACAATTTTCTGGGTAGGTGCCACATACCAAAATCAAATCACGACCAAATAAATAATTTAAATAGATGTATAACCCTTAAGGAAATATAAGTAGTTATTAAAAGTCTCCCAACCAAAAAACAAAACAAAACAAAAACAAAAAAGGAGTCCAGAATCAAATGGTTTCAGTCAGAATTCTACCAAAATTTCAAAGAAGAGCTAATGCCAATGATCTTCAAATTGTTTCACACAATAGAAACAGAAGGAACATTGCCAAACTCTTTATGAGGCTGCAGTTACCCTTACATGCAAATCACACAAAGACACAGCAAAGAAAGAGAATTACAGACCATTCTCCCTCATGAACATTTATACAAAATACTTAATAAAACATTGGCAAATTGAATGCAAGAACACATCAAAAAATCATCCACCATAGGCTTCATTTCAGAGATGCAGGGATGGTTCAACATACAAAAAAAAACTGTCAATTCAATGTAAATTCGTATAAACAATTTGAAAAAAAACATGATCATCTTATTCAATGGTGAAAAAGCCTTTGACAAACTCCAACACCCCTTCATGATAAAAGTCTTGGAGATATCAGGAATATAAGGACCATACCTAAACATATTAAAGGCAATATACAGCAAGCCAACAGCCTACATCAAACTAAATGGAGAGAATCTCAAAATGATTCCACTAAAATCAGGAATAAGACAAGGCTGTCCACTCTGTCCACATCTATTCAATATAATATTCAAATTCTAGCTAGAGCAGTAAGCCAATAAAAGATCAAGGGGATACAAATTGGAAAGGAAGAAGTCAAACTTTCACTATTTGCATAAGATAGTATGCATAAGTAATCCCAAAAATTCAACCAGAGAAATTCTATAGCTGATAAACACCTTCAGTAATGTGGTAGGATACAAGATTAACTAAAAATAAAAAAATAGTAGTCCTCCTATATACAAATGTTAAATGTTCTGAGAAAGAAATCAGAGAAACATCACCCATAACAATTAGCCACAAAATATTTAAAATATCTTTGGGTAACTCTAGCCAAACAAATCAAAGATCTATATGACAAGAGCTTTAAGTCTTTAAGTCTTTGAAGAAATAAGTTGAAGAAGGTATCAGAAAATGGAAAGATTTCTAATCAATACTTTTGAATAGGTGGGATCAACATAGTAAAAATGGCAACTTACCAAAATTAATGTGCATACATATTCAATGTAATCCTCATCAAAATTCCAACACAATTATTCACAGATCTCAAAAGAACCAATACTCAAATTCAAATGAAAAAAAAAAACAAAGAACCCAGGATAGCTAAAACAATCACGTACAATATAGGAACTTCCGGAGGCATCACCATTTCTTACTCCAAGATCTACAAATAGAGCCGTAGTAATTAAAAACAGCTTGTTTTGGCTTAAAAACAGACACATTGATCAATGGAATCAAATCAAAGACCATGGCATTAATCCACACACCTATGAACATCTGATTTTTGACAAAGAAGCCAAAATGGTACAATGGAAAAAAGGAAGCATCTTCACCAAACAATACTGGCATAACTGGATATCAACATGTAGAAGAATGCAAATAGAACCATATGTATGACCATGCACAAATGTCTAGTCCAAGTGGATCAAAGACCTCAACATAAATCTAGTTACACTGAACCTGATAGATGAGAAAGTGGAAAGTTGCCTTGAATGCATTGGCACAGGAAACCACTTCCTAAATATAATACCATTAGCATAAACACTGAAAACATCAATTAATAAATGAGACCTCCTGAAACTGAAAAGTTTCTGTAAGGCAAATAACATGGTAAATAAGACAAAATACAGCCTCCAGAATGGGAAAAGATCTTCACCAACCCCACATCTGCCAGAGGGCTGATATGCAAAATATAAAAATAACTCAAGAAATTAGTTAGCAAAATATCAAATAATCCATTTAAAATGGGGTAAAGATTTAAACAGATAATTCACAACAGAATAATCTCAAGTGGTTGAAAGACATTTAAGGAATTGCTCATTATTCTTAGTCAATTTTGAAGTGAGAATCAAAACGACTCTGAGATATAATTTTACACCTGTCAGAATGGCTAAGATTAAAAACACTGATGACAGCTTATGCTGGAGAGGATGTGGTGTAAAGGGAACATTCATCCACCTCTGATGTGTGTGTAAACTTGTACAAACACTTTGGAAATCAGTATGACAGTCTGACAGAAAATTGGGAATCAATCTACCTCAAGACCCATCAATACCACCCTTGGGTGTATAACCAAATTATGCTCAATCATACCATGAGGGCACTTGCTCAACTATGTTCATAGCAGCTTTATTCATTATAGCCAGAACCTGGAAACAAACTAAATGCTCTTCACCTGAAGAATGGATAAAGAAAATGTGGTACATTTACACAATGGAGTATTACTCAGTTGTAAAAGAAGCAATTACATCATGAAATTTTCATGTGAATGTATGGAACTAGAAAAAAAATCATCCTGAGTGAGGTAACCTAAACCCAGAAAGATAAACACAGTGTATACTAACTCATAAGTAGATATTAGATATAAAGCAAAAGATACCCAGGCTACAATCCACAGCCCCAGAGAAGCTAGGTATCAAGGAGAACTCTAAGAGAGACACATGGACCACCCTTTTAGGAAGGGAAAATAGATGGGATCTCCTGGGCAAACTGGGCAGAGGGATATAGGGGAGAGGATGAGGAATGAGAACATGAGGGAACAGGATAGGTGAGTTGGGGGAGGGATGAAGAAGAGCAATGGATGAGATATCATCTTGATAGTGGGGAGTCATTATGGGGTTAGGGAGAAACCTGGCAATTCCCAGGAATCCACAAGGACGACCCAAGCTAAGACTAGCTGTAGTAGTAGAGAGGGTACCTGAACTCTAATAATCAGATTGGCGACTACCCTAATTGTCATCAGAGGACCTCCATCCAGTAACTGATAAAAGCAGATCCAGAGATCCACAGCACCGGGCAGCACTGGGGTAGCACTGGGCAGAGAGCTCCAGGAGTCCAGTCGAAGAGAGGGAGAAGAAGGGATTACATGAGCCAAGGGAAATCAAGAACATGATGGAGAAATCCACAGAGACAGGGGACCTGGGTACCTTGGACCTCAAGGACTATAGCCTATCAGCTGGGGAGCCTGCATGGGACCAAACTAGGCCATCTGCATGCAGGTGATAGCTGTGTGGCTTGGTCTGTTTGTGGGGTCCCTGGCAGTGGGACCAGAACCTATCCCTAGTACATGAGCTGACTTTTTGAAGCCCATTCCCTATGGTGGGATGCCTTGCTCAGCCCAGATGCAGGGCACGCAGGGCAGGGAGGGGGGGCTTGGTCCTGCCTCAGCTAAATGTGCCAGGCTTTGTTGACTCCCATGGGAGTCCTTATCTTTTTCTGGAGAGTGAATAGGGGGTGGAGGGGTGGGGAGGAGCAGGAGGATGAGAGGGAGGGAGAACTGTGGCTGATATGAAAAAGAAATAAAAAAGTAAAATTAAAAATGGCTCACAGCATTCAAGAATCAAAGTGTGGGTGGGTAGCCAAAGTGCGAGCTCTCATTGATAACCTTCTTTTGAATATTCCTTTCTCAATTCCTAGCCTCTCTGGGGACCTGGAGCTCTGACCTCCGTCTCCTATGTCTGGAATGACAGGGAAACTTTCTTCTTGCCCTTAGAAAATGCCATGTGAATATGAAATCTCCAGGGAATGTGCTTCTTGGTTTTAGAGAATCAAATGCTTTCAAGTTTATACCTGCTTTGAAATGAATTTTAGAGCTCTGAGTCAGTTTATAAAAAAAATCTACCTAGTATGTTTACTTGTTGTGGGTAGCACATCAACCCAATCAAAGCTATTCTGACTCAACATACCAAAAAGGAAAAGTCATTTATCTTCTTTTGAACATTTATAGTGACTGTAATCCATTTCTTTATCCAAGGTTGCCAAGTGAGCATATTTTCAAAACTACCTTTTCTTTATATTATTTCCTAGTTAAAAGGAAAAAAAGAAACACTCTTTTCTCTTGTATTTGATTACTTCATATTATAGATTATTATAGAGATTATGAAAGAAATGCAGCTTTCACTTCTTTTATTGGTTTTCAAAATAAGAAATTGGAACCTTAATATCTCTCCTATGTGCCTAATGGGGCTGTTAAAAATTGTAATCACAGGACCAGTGAGATAGCTCAGTGGGTAAAAGGGTTCGTTTCCAAGCCTGATGAACTGAATTCAATCAATGGGACCCACACGATGGGAGGAGGGAACTACCGCCCACAAATTGTCCTCTGACACACACACACACACACACACACACACACACACACACACAGAGAGAGAAAAGCATAACTAGAAATATAGTTCAGAAGTTAAGATTCTTTATGCTCTTGCTAAAGCACCACATTTGGTTCCCAGCACCCATACCTAGCAGCTAACAACCACCTGTTAACTCCAGCTCCAAGGGACCCAGCGTCCTCTTCTGGCCTCCATGGATACTCCACCCACATGCACATTGAAACACCACACGTAATTTTCAAAAACAAATATAAAACTTAAAAATTAAATATTATCATGAACCCCTTCAATTAAATATATTTGACATGTTTTGAAGTTTTAGAGATACTTTTTATTGATGTTGTTTCTGTTGTGGGATGGCACAAGCCTACTCAATTACTTCTGAATTCTTTAGACACATTTTTGGTGAATTTTCATAGTTTTCTTTTTGCATTTTCTAGTATTATAATACTAATGCATGTGGCAGTATTAACAGAACACCACTTATCAAGTAAAACTATTAGGACTAGCCAAACGCTTTACAAAGAAAGAGAATTTGCATGCTGAATTTTGCTCTGACTAGGAGCTGTGTTCCTTTTAAACTTTGGCACAAACTAGGATCCTTCAGCTATGCCTTACAGGATGAACAGTCAGATGAGGAGCTGTGTCTAAGTTAGCTGTCAACTTTCAGCAGTTATCATGAGAAACTTGCTCAATAAATATGCTTTTAGTTCAATAATAGGTTTTCCTTTTCATAAATGAACATCTTTTATTTTTTTATCCTAACTAGACACATGGTAGAATAGACCAGGATCCTTAAAACAGAAAATTACTATGTTGTTCTCTTTGAGTATTATGGTGGTTTAAGTAAAAATGTCCCCCATTGGTGCATATATTTTAATATATAGTCATCAGGGAATGTCATTATTTGAGAAGGATTGAAAGGTACGGCCTTTTTGGAGAAAGCATGTCACTGAGGGTGGAATTTGAGTTTTCAAAGGCTCTCACTAGGCCCAGTGTAGTTCCCTTTGCCTGAGATTCAGGATGTAACCCTCAATTACAGTTCCAACACCATTAGTGCTGCCATGTTTCCATGATGCCATGATGACAATGACCTAACCCTCTGAAACTGGAAGCAAGCCCACAATTTAATTCTTCCTTTTATGAGAGTTGCCTTGGTCACAGTGTCTCTTCACAGCAACAGAACACTGGCTAAGACAAATATTGTCTTCACCTTGGTAAATATATGCTTTGTCAGGAATCTTTCTTATGCTATATTTGTCTTCTAAGCTGAAATCTACTGATGACATTGTTATACTCTGGATCTTAAGTGTTCTCTGACAGTCTGTGTAGACAAGGCTTGCCTCCTGATATTAGGAAATGGTGAAACCTTAAGAAATACATTCTAATAATCTTCTAGTCTTTCAGCATGCCTCAGAAGGCACTGCGGACCTCCGGTCTCTTTTTTTCTCTCTCTTTTATTCATATTCCAACTGGAAAATGAACAGCTTTGCCACATTCTGTTGCAATAAAGCTCTGCTTTATCCCAAGCTACAAATCAACAAGCCAGTAGATCATGAGCTAAACTTCCAAAACAATCAGAGCAAATGTTTGCTCTTCTTGAGTTGGGGATCTCAAGTATCTATTGCAATATCAGAAAGCTGCCTCACAGTGTATAATTCTAGTCTTCAGTGTTCAGGGCACTGCAAATTCACATTCCTATTTTTTTAAGTTAGCATGAGCTTTGTAATGATTGACTTCTGTTCGCTTCAATGAATAAAGCCCATAATTTCCTCTTACATAGTCAATACTTAAGCAATTAAACGCCATAGTTCGGGTCTTTTCTACATTTGTTCTCATCAAGTCTTCTTTTTCATTTCTCCCTGTGCCCTATTCATGATTGTCAGGGTTGAACATGCTGCTTGGATGATAGGGGAAGCCTCCCCGAGGTTCACCAAAATGCCCCCATTCACTCATCCATCTATCCAGAAGATTGATAGCAGAAAAGAAACTGTTGTGCACCCGTATAATGAGAATGCATCGTGGAGAAGAAAGACTGTTTTGTTACAGCTGAAAACATCTCTTGGCCTGAAAGTGAGGTACCAGGGAATGGGAGAGGAACTATTACTTGCTAAGGGAAGAGAACGAGCAAGGCAATTATCTAGGTGGAAGAACGAAGGTAGAATATGGAGCAATTGCTATAGGCATCATGCAAAAGCCCCTAGGGCTAGAAAAATCATAAAATTGTGGCATGTTACAGCAACTGAAATTAATTCAGTATGGCTAAATAGCTGGATATTCTTATTCTGTAGCAGAGGAAAAAGAAAAACCATAGGCTACAAACTAAGGATGCTTGCTCAAGATTACAGAGAAGAAATTTTAAGTGCAGACTAAGGACAATTGCCCAAGCAATTCATTCACAATTATGAACATTACCTACTGTGGTTTATTCGCCATTCCCTAAGGGCATGTCAGATACATTAATTTTTACCCAGTTATTTTCCCACCTGACTTTTGTTTGTATCCTTGTGTTTGTCTTTGGAACACCTAACATCTCTCCATCTAAACATCAAAGACTTTATTCTCTTTTCTTTCCTGTCTTCCATCACTCATGCCCTTCCATCCATCTGTATCTATAAATGTGTTCACAGCCGCACAGGCCAACATATCTAAAATTTCCACTTTCCCTTTGATGCCATAAAATTTAGCTTCTGCTTCACTCAGTACTCGGGAGACAAGTTCCGGTTTTTGCTGACATTAAAGTAAAGCAGGCGCTTAGATACGGTTTTCTACACACCTGGCACCTCTTCATAATCAGTTGTTGCTCTAGCTTGTTGGAGCAGAGGGCAATAATATTACAGGTGGGTCTCACAATAGCCATTTTCCCTGAAATGATCACAGGACAGCCTGAGTCTATAACTTTAGCAGGCACGTGTATTACACAATATGGGAAGAAGCTGGCATTTAAAAAAAAGGTGAAAAATAGGGCTCATATTGCATAAATGTGCTTGCTGCCAAGCCTAACAACCTGAGTTTGAGTCTTGGGACCTATGTGGAACAGAGAACTGACTCCTGAAAATTGCCCTCTGACCTCCACAAGTAATACACAGGCACAGACACACACAATTACACATACAGTGATACAATATATTAATTATATAAATANATAAATAAATAAATAAGTGTGTTAAATGTATGAAGGGTCTGCTCTAGTTGTAGAGAAGCATTCACATTATTTTTAAGGTACAAGTAGTTGTTGAAATTTAGCACTTCATTATTTTATTAGCAGAGACACGGGGGAACACTTTATGATTTACTAAGAAGTAAATTTATGAGTGTTTCAGTTCTATATTGTCAACATGAAGGCTGGAGTGGTTTCATATTTCATAGGCACTTGAACTCAATGAGTCAACAACAGGATTAATTATCCCTCTGTTCTCTTCCACAGCCTATTCATTCTCCAGTCTAGTTTTCTAGATGCAATGACTCAGTGTCCCGTCACACTGTAACGAAGCTCTGATGCTTTGGTGTCTGCAGTAGACTCTTGACTCTCACCTCCCCATTGGTGGATTGTTGCTCTAGTATGGTACACCAGTTTGCTTGCATAGGTGACATCAAAAGCATTCATTTCTGCTTCTATATACATATTTAGCTCCCCAACACATAACCTCCATTTCTGTCTGAGTCACCATTCACAGTGCAAACTCATCCTCTAGCCTAAGGAGCGATGTGTCCTACAAGGGGCTGGCACTTCTCACATTAACTGACTTGATTAAAACAATCTCCCCTCAGACATGCCCACAACCCAACTCAATATAGACAACTTACTCATTAAGACTCTCTTCCAGGTGATTCTAGATTGTATCAAGCTGACAATTAAAGTGAATCATTCCATGATCCATTCAACTTCCTTTCCCATGTTTGCCTGAGTGGAATAATTTCTTTTATCTGGAATCTCCTCCAACCTTACTGTGTGAAAATACATCTTAAATTCAAAACATACTGTTATCAAGTCCTGTTATTAACCTCAATCTTTGTCCCTCATATTTATAAGCTTTAATATTTCACAAACTACAGTACTTTGCTTTGATGAGTACAATGCATTTCAACGTTGCACTGTCTTACTTAATAAAATATATACTATTTTAGATTTTCTCCATATAACCATTATATAGGAAAATTCTCTCCTAGAAAAAAAGTCAGTCTAAACATATTTGTGAATAGATGCAAGGTCCTAGTAGTTGGGAAGAGCACTAACTTGGGAAAATTACATCATTAATTTTAGATTTTGGTCTAACATATGTTACCCAGTCTTGGACAAAGTTCGTGATTTGTCTTTGATTCACTTCCTTCCATGTCAGATGTAAGGCACTTTGATGTTTACTGATCTTGAATGAATAGCACAGACAAAGCCTGTCCATGAACTATGTTATGTGAGTGCATCCCATGGCTGTTATCTGGGAAGGAGACCATGCCCCAAATACCATTGTTTCCTATTTACAGACGTTGTAGCAGAATGCCCTCCAATGTCTAGAAAACTCTAACCTGTTCTTGCCTACACCACTCAAAAGTGTCGCAAACAAAATCAAGGAACTTGGTGCTTATGCTGAAAATATCCAGGCCCCTTCATTCATAAGTGGAAAAAGCCAATGGTTCCAACTATTCCTATGCCCAGTTACTGAAAACAGGTCTATGGCTCATGAGGTAGAAAATTCTGCTTGTCTCCTATGCCCTCATAAAATGGTGGTATTCATGTACCTACTCCTCTGTGCTGTTCAAACTAAATGTGAAAATACCTATAAATAATTCTCTTTGGTGCATAATAACTGTTCAATACTTGTTGGCTTTATGGTGTCATGTGTAATCAACCAACACTCATACAAGGATGGTGGCATAAATAGTTTGAGAATACGAATGTGACGACTCTTCAACTGAAAGGATAAAGTTAATATGATCCAAGCCATTCCTAAAAGTCTTGTACATCCAAGCCAATTTTAAGAAGTTTACTCTCTATGAGAATATCTTTCCACTAAACTGTTTACTTAATATCATTTAATAATTTAAAACTATGCATCCACCATTTTACATTGGTCTCTGTCATACCATTTTACTCTGTGTATTTGAACTTAAAATCTACTACTGCTTAAATCATGAGTCAGGGAGAAAAGGAGACTGATTGGTAGGTGGGAAATGCACTTTTCCTCAAAGTAGCAAAAGCAATCACAACAAACTGGGTGTTTCAAAGAGTTATGGGCCTGAACAGGAAGGAGACAGGCTATCCTGAGTCATATGGCATCAAAGAGAACTCAAAGAAGCCTAAACCTCAGCAGGCACTACCTCATGGGTATTATAAGCAATAATTAGGTATCAGCAAAACAGCATTGAATTTACAGTCAAAATTCAAAAGTTTTCAAGTATCGAAAGTGGGCAGATTGCTTCATTTCCCCAAGACTCAGTTTACCCTGGGAAATGTAAGAATTAAATTAGAATGTCTCTAAAAATGATCCATGTCACAGGATCCACAATCAATGTCAGCTCTTACTCTGCTGTAGTAAATATTTTTGCAAAATGAACACTCCATAGAGAATACAATTGTCAATACAAAGCAGTCTGATATCTGTTCTCTTGTTTATCCATCATGTATGCATGAGTTTGGCTAACCTCCAGCATTTAAAGACATAGGCTGGAGATATGGACCCATGGTAGAGCACTTGTCTAGTGCATAACAGGTGCTAGTTCAATTCAGAAATGCAACAATAATAATGATGATGATAATAATGATGATGGTGATGATGGTGATGATATAAATGTGTTATAAATATGACTGTCCAAGTTCTGACTTCCAGAACTTGATTAGGGTACACTATTTTTCAAAGGGTGTTTTTCCCCAGGTAGGAAAATTATGAAATGAGAAACAAACATACCCAGAGCAACTAAGCTGGACTGTGGAAGCCAAGAAAGCCAGCAGTCCAGCTGGGCAGATGGTGAGAAAGCTACTCTGGAACTCGGCTCTGTGATCCAGGAGCTGCAGGGAGCAAGAGCTTGAGTCCTGGGCTGCAAACCCAGCTTTGCCACTTCCTGTCTGTGCAGCCTGAGCAAGTCAATCATCCCAAGCCTTAGTTCTCTTTTGTGGAATGGGAAAAGGGAAACATTATCTTGTCATAGTTACATGGGTCCCTTTGAGATGTCATAAATGTCTTTGTCTAGTGTCTATAAGAAGCACTCAATGAACTGGATAACTTAGTCTAGATTCCCAGCATCCACATGAAAAGTCAGCCACAATGGCACATGCCTATAATCCCAACAGTGGGAAGTCAGACATGGAAGGATCTATGGGCTTCCTGCAAAGACTGTCTAGTGGAATTAGTGAGAACTCCAGGTTCAGTGAAAGACTAGTCTCAGAAAAAGGGTGATTGAGGAGGACCCCTGATAACAACCTCTGGCATCCACATACTATGGACACATGCACCTACATATACATAGCATGTATAAACACACACACATGTACCACATACACACAAAGAAACACCCTAGTGCATCTAGTAAGTACTCAGGCAAGTTCTTCTATTTTAAAAATTAGCAATATTAATGCTATTAATATTGGTATTGGTGCTGTTGCTAATTGAATTACTGTTCATAAAACATCATTATTATTGTTCTAGGAGACTGAAGGGAAAAATGTTGATTGATGATAACATTTAATACTAGGAACATCATTAAAATATACGAGGCGCTCCAGGAAGTCTATACAATATGATCTCTTGACCTGACAGCTTTTAAAACTTCATCAATGATCTGGAGAAATGGCCTACCAGATAAGACCACAAACTGCTCTTCCAGAGGAACCAAGTTCTGTCCCCAGAATCTACATTTGTCAATTCACAGCTACCTGTAACTCAAGATCCAGGGGATCTGATGCCCTCTTCTGACCTCTATGGGCACCTGCACACATGTACACATACCCACTCATAGATACACAATTGAAATAATTATTTAAAAAATCCTTGAAGACTTCATCAAGTGATCTGACTTCTTTCTAACATTTGCTTTTCTTCTCTGTTAGTAAAAGGAAGCAGGACATTGCCAGGACAGCATCCTAAAGTGATAGGATACATATGAAATAAGAAACCATTAGTGGCTAAAATATAAGCAAATAAATTTCTGCTGAGGGATAATGATGTAGTAAAATTGGACAGTCCTGAGTTCTTATTTTGAAGTTTCCCATGTGTTAGTTGTAAGACACTGGGTCCACCCCTGAATCTCCCAAAACCTCAACCTGTTTGTCTGATTAGACCTTCTGATAGACCTTGCTAGCCAGCTCACTGCTCTCACAGAGGCCCTATCAGGGTGCTGTGGCTTGAGGTGGGGCTCCTTCCCACAAGATCATGTAATAAAACGCTTCATTAGGGGGAGACAGTGAAATCTGTGGCTTCTGCCTTTTTTATGTGAAGATAATTCAAACGCATTTTATATTCTGGCAGAGGTCTTGGCTGTCTCTTTTAATTTATGCTGAGGGCATGGTACACTTAAAACTGAATTCCTTGGCATATTATCTTAGTCTAGAGAGAAAAGACTCAGCTTTCATAACAGCTGGCTGGTCATACTACATGGACTGTTGTCTCTTAAAATGAGGGTATCGACTTGAAGCTTTAAGCGTAACACACTGGGGAAGATGCAGTATTTTAATACTCAGACCTACTTAATAATAATAGTTTTGTAAGAAATGGGTACACACACATACTTACACACACACACACACCAGGGTGTTTTTGCAAAACCATAGGCTACTTTGTGCATTGTCTATAAGAAACACTCAGTGGATTGGAGAGGTAGCTCAGGTGACGTCACCAGCACATACAAAAAATGCCAGGACCTTGAAAAAATACAGCCTTGAAATCCCAGCACTGGGGTGAAGTGGGATGGGAACCTAAACAGGCATATCCCTGGATATCACTGGTCAGCTAGTAGCCGAATCAACGAGCTCCACCTCAGTGAGAGACCCTGCCTCAAAAACACAGGTAAAGAGCAATCACACACACACATACACACACACACACAACACAAGCCCACAATGGGGAGAGAGAGAGAGAGAGCACAAATATACTTCATCCCAGAGTTCAAACGTTAAAGTTGAATGCTCCTGTAAATATTGGCATGTGTGGGTCACAAGAATGGCTTTCAGCTGAAATCATTCCTGACTGCTGGCTCTCTTCATACCTACAAAGTTGATTTATTTCAGCGGGCAGTGTGGCTTTTCAAGCACCTCCTTTGATATCTGTTTCAATGTGCTGGGTAAATAAAACACTTACGGTATGCACACCCGAACACCTCAATTCGCATTCCAATTCTGCCCTTGGGGTTCCATTCAAGAGGAATGAAGCGCAGAAACCTGGCTTTGATTGAAGGCTGGAGTCTATAGTACACAACGCTGTCTGCGTTCGCATTGCCAGCAAAACCCTAGAAGAAAAGGGAAAGAAGGAACTCAGGGTATCTGGAGACTGTTGGTGTCACCTGCAATGCCTGTCTGTGTGCACACCCAGCCTTTACCTTTTCCCCTGTGTGAAAAGTGTCACTTTAAAATCAGATGAACAGTTTTGCCTCTCCATCCATGGAAGTGACTGCTACCTGCTTTTCTTTGTATTAAGAGAAATTTTTAAGTTACATCACATCACACCCATTAAATCAGCTTTCAACCAGGATACCCTCAATAAAAATTTCTTCTGCAAAACACAGATTAAATGTAAAAGTGTGCGTGCCTGCGGCTGCCAGCACTGCAAACAGCGTGGAAAGAGCTGAGAAAATAATCTCTGCGTATTGAAAAACTATTACCTGATTCAGCAAAGAAATTGCTCACCTGCTTCAGCTATTGCCCTTTCTCAGGTCCCTCATTAGCATAAACAAAGGCCTCCCCCAAGTAGGAACCCTGCTCTCTCTATCAGCTGCTAAGCTTCAACAGCACACTGCCTCAGACTTGTCCAGAGCTGGAAGGGGAAACTGGAAGCGATGAGAATTTGGAAAGACCTGTGATTAGACTTACAGACTCTGGCCCCGGAAAACTAGAGAGACCTTTGGAATGATGCTAAGCCAGCACAGTCAAATTGCAGATGAGGAAATTGAAGGTCAGAAAGGTGGGGGAAAAAATCTCTGGTGTCTGCAAAAAAACATTATACTGAGTGAGCCCGTGCTGGGTCCTTCCACAGTATTAGGGGCACATTCGCTGATGTAGAACTTGCCTGCGCACAGACACTGAGCTCAGTATCTTAGCCCCTTCTGAAGCTATTTTTAAAGATGTATTTATTTTATTTTATGCGTATGAGTGCCTGCATGTGTCTATGCAAACCATGGACATGCCTGGTGCCTGTGAAGGGCAGAAGAAGGACAAAAATCTGCAAGGGTAGCAAGTACTCAAAGGTGTATCTCTGGCCTGGAGCCATTTTTAACTTCCCTAGCATGGGGCTTCACACATGAAGAAAATAGCATGAAACAGAAGCTGTTTCCATCATTTATATTTTAGCTTTATTTCTTCCCTACCTGCCTCTTCCAACTCTTCTTACCCTTCTCCTTCCTTCTCCTCCTTCTTTTTTTTTTCCCACAGTCACATTGGTTTATGTTGCAAAGGCATAGGAACGATGCTTTTTCAGATGAAGGCTCGTGATGACAGGTCTCCCTAATGTTCATCAATAAGGGACCAGGTAGCAATGCAAGGAAGGACACAGGCAGCTGGCTCCATTACTACTACTTGGTACTAGCCTTTACCAAAATAATTTCTAATATATTGTAAAGAAAGTGTTGCATGTTTAAAAATCAGCTCAATTTGATTCCCTTAGCAATTAGTTTACTTCCTCTTGTCTCATCGGTGTTCTCAGGCTCCCTTGACATGAGCATTTCCACAGATGCACAGATTAGCTAGCTGCTCACAAAAGAAGTCTGAAACCTGGGCTCCTGTAATCTTTAATTCTCACCATCTATTTGACTGTATTTGGAACCAAATATGAAAAAAAAATTAAGGATGCTTCTATGAGAGGATTTCCAAAAAGTAGAACTGACCCGGAATTGATACCTCCAATGGGCTGGGATTCTTGGCTGAAATGGGGAAAGGAAGCTGAGCATGTGTCACTTGGCTTCTGGACCAAGGCTCTGGATGCCCTGACCTCTCCTCCGTGATGAACTTACTCTCAAACCATAAACCAACAGCAGACTCTTTCCTTCGTTTCCTTCTTGATGGGTATTTAGTCCCAACAAAAAGCAAAGCAACACAGCTTGTCTTTCCATCCCAACTATGACCACGCCGTTCCACAAAGCATTCTCTCATCAGAGCTGTCATCAAAGCCTGCTCTTGGACCCTTCCCTTCTTCTGTTTCCCGCCTCCATTCATACCCCCAACTCTCAATGCTTTCCCCAGTGATCAGTCTGGAAGACTTGGGCAGAATTAGAGTACCTCCTCCCTGTTTTCTTTGTCTCCCAGACAAAGCCCAAACCCCTCATCAAGTGTGACAACCACAACTGAGGTGTAACCATGTGGAATCTCCTTGAAAAGATTAGACTACGTCCTGGGTGAGACCTTCGCATAGCATTTCCCCTCATCTTGTCTCTCTCTACGACGTCCACTTGAGACACAATTCTTCTTCATCACAGCTGCTAAGGTCGTATATGTGGCCTCCCATATCAAATCTTTCATTTTCCTTTCTTCCTATTTCTCATCATTTGCAGGAGAGAGGGTTTTTCCGTTTCCTATTATTTGGTTCTGTTTATCTTATGCAACTAGCTGGAGTGCTCCAGTAAAGAAAGCTTGGGCCTTAATCAGCAACCATGGCCGTGAATTCCCTGCTTGGCTCAAGGTGACTCCCAGCAAGACACTTGGACATTTCTGTTTGAGGAAGACCAGCCTTGAAAAACGACATTAAAGAAAGCTCGGCAGGTTTCTCAGTGACCTGGCCTCGCAGAGCATGGCCCAACCTCTGAAGACCATGTGCTGTGTCACTCGGGACATGGAACGATCCAGCATGCCTCAGCCATACTAGATCACATAAATTGTTCCTCCTTCCCTTTTCATCATTGCTGTAGATTACCGCTGCTCTTTGGTGGAGCGCCTTTCCGGGCTGGTGCAGTTTCCCAGAACATAACGTAAGGAGGAGAACGGTTTAATCCCACAGTCGTTGGACTCTGACCATCAGGCCCTTTGAGAAAGTCCCTTTTCCTGTTTCACTGGTCACAGCATTTCACTAAGGATGAGGTAAGAAAGATTAGCACACTAGCAAAGCCCCATTGTACCGTATCTCTACACGACAGAGGTTTCCATTTCTGGGCAGGTCATGTGCACTTGCCCGAAAACTGGATGCCCGTGTACTCTAACTTTTCTTTTAGGATGGTCAAGGCAAGGCACAGCTTCAAACTTGAAATACTTTTAAAAAGTTTTCTGTGCAGACCCCTAAGCATTGGTGTGTGTGCATGTGTGTGTGTGCATTTGTGTGTATGTATACATGTATATGCATGTTTCACACAGACCCTAGATATTGATGTGTGTGTGCATATGCATTTGTATACATGTTATATACATGTTTTGCACAGACCCTAGATATTGGTGTGTGTGTGTGTGTGTGCAAGTATGTGAATATGTGTATATGCATCTGTTATGATGTCCCCCTGTGATGGAGGAGGGTCATCTGTCTATGTGTTACTTTCATTGGTTAATA
>LOJH01006217.1:209-32812 GCA_001685095.1 Ellobius talpinus | reverse complement strand
CTCGGAGTCAGAGGCAGGTGGATCTCTGTGAGTTCGAGGCCAGCCTGGTCTACAACGTGAGTTCCAGGACAGCCAGGGCTGTTACACAGAGAAACCCTGTCTTGATAAACAAAAACAAAAAGATATCCATCCTGGTTATCAACATAACATAACATAGTTGCTCAACATATGTTGTAGTCATATTGAAAATGAATGAAATTTATGCCCTGGCAATGCTGAAGCAGGCATGGGCAGCCCGTACATGGTGGTTCTGTTGAACTTGTCCATATTGGGTTTCATGGTCTAAGTTGATGAGGATGACTGGCCAGGTCTCTTCCTGAAGAGGGCACCAGTTCTCATTAGAGATGGTTGTGGGCCACCATGTGGTTGCTGGGAATTGAACTCAGAACCTCTGGAAGAGCAGGCATGCTCTTACTTCTGAGCCATCTTTCCATATTACTCAGTGTGTAACAAAAGATTACACTGCGACTCTGCAAAAGGAGTAGTAGAAAGAGAGTATAAACACCTAAGCTCTGCTCTAACAGAAACAGTGGAGGTTTCTACTGAGTCACTTAAGCCAAATGAGGGGCAATGTTGGCAGAGGCTGAAGTCCCATGAGTGGTGTCAGACACCTGAAATCTGAACATTCTTGTAGAAAGCCAGTACACTTTGAGTAACAGGTATATATACTAGTTTAGGTAAGGAAATAAGAAATAGTTTGAGTCAACTATTCAAAGTGATAAGATAAATATAAGTAAGAATTAAATGTTTCACTTTGTGGTGGGAAAAAATTAGTGCTTTTCTCTATTCTGAATTTTCAAGAAAAACTATCTCCATGTCTTCATATCCCAAGAGAAACAAGCAATGACCCTCACATGACAGGTTTTAAGTCCAAGAACCTAGTACTATTACACCTGGTCTGACTTTTCATGTATGACTTTGATTTCCCTGTGTAATGTAAATGTTTAGATGTGTTAATTCAGTGTTTATAGATAACGAATGTTGGTTTATTACTTAAAAGATCACTCAAATGTATTATGTGGTAAAATGGCAAATATTTTTGTTCGATACTACACTGTATCTTTTCCCTTGTTATGATCAAGGGTCCTTCCCCCACTCCTCTCTCTCTGTGTGTGTGTGTGTGTATGTAGTTTGGCTTTTATATAAACTGAAGTTTAAGCATGCAGATGATTAACCAGTGGAGATGTGAGTAGATGAAGACCAAGACCCATATTTGTTAAACTGTTGCTTTTGCTAATAGGAATATATTAAATAGTTTTAAGGACATTTTCTTTACCAGATTCATATAAATGTTCATTTTTTAACAACCTCTCTAGGATTTCAGTATAATTAAGGAACTACCATTTTTAGCCATTTTAATCTTGGGGTAAATGACTCTTCGCTTTACTTTTCATCTGTAAATTGGAGATGGTATTTCTTTACCTCAGTGACTTGTTTGAATGAAACAAGGTGATAGCTCTAAAACTCAGAGTTGGGTATGTAGAGTGCTTGCTTAGTAGGCGCAAAGCCCTGGGTTCAGTCCTTAACTTCATAAAACCTGATATGCTTGTGCATACCTTAGGAAGCAGAATAATGGAAGTCATTCTTGGCCAGGCTGAACTACATGAGACCCTGGGGAGAAGGTCAAAGAGGAGCAAAGAGTTGGACAAACAGAAAGACAGACAGAAGGGGGGGAAAGAAAGGAGAGAGAGAGAGAACCTAAAAATGTTATTATTGCTATTAAACTCAAAACTGATACTAATTGTTAAATACATGCAATAATGATCCTATTTTTTTTTAGAAAACAAAAGTTTTAAATAGAAATTAATATAAGACTCTTCCTTCCTTTCTTCTTTTCTTAGTTTTTTTAGACATGATTTCTCAGTGAAACAGTCCTGACTGTCCTGGAACTTGATGTGTAGACCAGACTGGCCTTGAACTCACTGAGATCTACCTGCCTCTGCTCCCCCAAGTGCTGGGTTTCCTTTTAAAATGCATGCTTTTGCTGCTGTTCTGATTTTTTTTAATGGTGTATTTGAGCAAATGCTTGAAACTAATGACTGTGAAGGCAGTGTGAGGTGTTTCACAGTATGTTGTCCTAAGTTAATGAGAAAGCCTTGTGCGAGTGCTCAAGCTTTATGTTGTAGAATTCTTAGTACCAGCTGTGGGTTTGTCTGCTGATAACTTCCACTCTCTGTCAGTCAGCTGTGTAGGGTTTTATTCTGGATCCCCATCTTTTCTCTTGTAGTCCTGCCCGCTAACACTTCATTGGTGACACTGCTTTAAAATGCTGGCCTCCTGTTTCCCACACCATGAAGTTTTTGGCTGGCCATCTGTAGAATACTAATGATAAAAGGCCAAGGTTCTGCCCTTAATTCTGGATCTTGTCTGCTCCATGGCCACAGACTGTGTCCTTCACTCAGCATCTTAGCACATATCAGCATGTGATCCATCTCATCCTTGCTTAAAGACCAAACAGTGCTTGTGTGTGTCATGGATAAAATAGCACAAATCTAACAGCCCTGAAAAGTGTCTAGCCCATTTTTAAAAATGATGACAAACACCAGGGGTCATATCTGTTAATCCCAGGGCTTGGGGGACTAAGGCCAGAGAATCAGGAGTTTGAGGCTAGCCTGGCCTCCATCGGTAGCCCCTATTTTAAGAGAAGAGTGGAGGAACTAGGAATGGGATACTGTTCCTAATATCTTCATGTATTTTACAGATTATCTCCCTCTCTTTATTATTCCTCTTCCCCATGCTCTTTTGAATTGGCATATGTAAACTGGTTCCCATTAACTGTATTCATGGGCACATATGTTCATTTTTTTAAAAAAAAATACTTGTGAGCCATCCTGAGGGGAAGCATCACTAGTAGAAGATTTGGATATAAGCTTAAAATTTATGCAAACCTTCTTTTATAGACCATATCCTATTTTAGAAGCACTAAGGGAGTTTACTGTTTAAAATACTTCCTCAATAAGTTACTTCCTCAATAGTCCATCTTAAGTATGGATCTAAATTTTCTTATATCATTGTGGTATAAATTTTGAATGGAGAAGCATTCAGAATTCCTGGTTTATGATGTTCATTGGCTCATGGAGCATGGTGCACATTTGGCTTGGTTTGTTGTACTGTGGGTAGGACCAATAACATCACCTCCGTGGTACCATGCAGATGTGAAAATGGTTTGATTGGAGCAGTGAGAGTGATCAATGAGCTGCAGTAAACCAAGAGGTGGAAGAGGATGTGGGGTCAGGATTGTACAGGAACTTGAGTGTCAGCGGATGGAGAACCATAGAGAGCTGCACAATCCAGTGTGTGAGACAGTGCTAATGGTGGATGACAGAGCACTCAGTTTTCTATGGCTTATGTGTTTATCTTACTTATACTGAGGAAGGGCATTCCCTGTGTTGAAGCTGTATGGCGATGCTTCTGAGTTTAGGCTCTTATGATGCTGTGATTTGCCCCAGAAGCTATTTTGATGACTTGTACTGATTGTTCTTAAATGGATTGCATTTTGTTGCCAAGCTCAGAACCACATTTTCAGTAGCAGTGATGGCTGAGAGCCCTTGGGATAACTTAAAAGGAGATGAAAACTGGTCTGGCTACAGGATCTTAGGTTTTATGGTGGTTGGGCATCAGAGGAACTAAGACACAGGTGTCTGGCCTGCAGCTACAGTAAATGTCTTCAGTGAGAGTAGAACAGTCTCCCCACCATCATGTTCGTCCTTTTTATGTCTGCACCAAATGATATGGTAGAGAATAAGGAGTGAATCAGGAGATGCTGGTGAGATCAGCCTGCCTTGTGATTTGGGGTTCATGCTCAAAATTAGAGGTAGCGCTCCAACATCTTGTTGAAAAATCTATGTGCTCCTACCCTGTGGGAGTAGGTCAGGTGATTGTAAAGATCATGTAAGCCCTGCATTATAATAGTAAATTAATCCTGAACTCAAAAGAATTTCAGGTTATCACTGGATAAAGAGATGATCCAGGGGAATATTGGGGAAGAAATATCAACTGGAGCAGCTGTGGCCACACACCCCTCGTGTTTAATAGTAAACAGCTCTCCAAGGCTATTTTTGAAGTATTATTTTGCCGCCTCTTTCTGTTCTGATAGCTTGTTTTCACTGGCTCCCATGTGAGGTTCTCTTCCTCTGTCAAACTGTACTTGTCCTTGATTCTTGAAGTCATTGTCTTAGGACCTCAAGAAAAGATAGACACTTCTCTCCTTTCCAGACGAGCACTGTCCACATGATAAACCTTAACTCCTCACAGTCCCTGCCTAAGGAAGGCGAAACATTCCTTCCTATGGTCCTCACCCGTGAAGCTCCTGCAGGCCTTGGTAAATACAGTAAAAGCTAGAAAATCAAGGCTTCCATCCTCACAGAGGGAATATTCTAACCTTCATAATTACCTTCCTTAGAACAGAAAAGAAGATGTATGGTGGTATAACCCAGGTAAAATTCATGAACACCTCCACTTGAGTAAAGGCTATTGCATTTTGGTATTTGCTTTGTTGAGGAATAGAAAGGAGCAGTCTCAAGTCAAGAGTAGAAAGTCGGCTGTTCCTTTGTCAAACATTCAACCACTGTGTGTCTGGAGTGGCAGGGACCTCTGTCTCTTCTAGACTATTAAGCTTAGAGTCACATGGGTCCATGGCACACTGCATGACTTCTCTTCCCTCTACAGTTCTCCGTGTGGAGCTGTTTGCACGTGAGCTTTGGCACTGTGAACATTGGCACTAGTCATGCTTGTTCCCTGCCTTATGCCAAGCAGTTCACAGCTGATGTTTTTCCTACAAACAGATGAATGCAATTAAATATTAAAGCTTCTAGTTCTTTAAAGAATCACACTAAGTCTAAGTGTGACTGACATTCCAGTGGAGAACAAGGATCAGTTGAAGTAAAAATTTCTTAGGTCAGAGGTTACAGGCAATGGATGGTCTGTGACTGGAGATGGCTACCAGCATGTTTCGGTTGATTCAGTTTCCAAAAGCAGAAAGCTTCATGTTCAGATTTATAGCTTCTCTTGGGGAAAAAAAAAAAAATCTGGAAATCACGTGACACAGACCTCACGAGCTGCGTAGCAGTGAGTATGTGAGCAGTTCTGCCTGGCTTCACAGCAGCCCTACTGATCTCTATTGTGTGATCAGTGCTTCTAGATGTCTGAGTGTCAGTGCCCTGCAGGTGACCCAGGTCTTCCTGCTACTCAAACTGAGCAGTTGCCTAGTGAACTTGAAGGAGCAGAGGGGCTTGGGCCAAATCAACTCCTCTGTCTTGATCCATTTGCTGCTGGTATAACAAGAAAAATGCCTCTGACTGTGCTGGATCTAAAGATCCAACATATATTTCTCACATTGGAAGGGTGAAAAGTTCAGGATCGAGGTGCTCATAGAGTCAGTGTCTGAAGAGGACCCGTTTCTCATACCTGGTGCTCTCCTCCTGTGTCCTCACATGGTGGTGAAGGGGAAGTAAACAGGTTTCATCAGAGCTCTGTAAGGATATCATCCTGATTGTGAAGAGATTGTCCTCATGCTGTGATTAATCTGCCCGAAGCACCCACCTTTAGTGTACTGTTGGGGTTTCCACCTATGAACTTTGTGGAGACACAAGCATTCTTGTGAATCTCTGAAACCCAAATAGAACCTTGAGGGGTGGCTTTCTCTCTCAGGTGAGTGCTGTTAAAACAGCATTGCCTGAACTGCCGCTCCCGTCAGAGTCCTTTTACACTACTTTGAGAAGCTGTTTTCTCCATGCCTTCATGGTAGGCCGGTTACCAGAAGCACCTAATGCTGTGCCTTGCCCACGATGTAAATGTTTGGAAGAGTGGTCAAAAGGTGGAAAGCACCAAATCATTCATTTTCTTTCTTACATGTGGATATGCCTCAAGCAGGTAACACAATACCAGTAGGGGGAGCCTCGTATTCGTTTGGAAATCTATGAGAGAGTTTTGTCCCTCACTTTAATTGTATTTAATTTAGAAATTTGCTAGAAATGTATCCTGATATTCTGCTCCCATATAACATTAGGAAATTAATTAATAAATCCTAAGTAGAATGTGTCCTTCAACACTGATTTCCTCCATTTGAGGCTTTTCTGGATGAAGATATTCCAAATTAATAGTGAGAGTCTTAATTCATCTTGAATCTAGCTGTCTCCCTGATACTTTAAATTTTCAGATTCCTGATACATTTAGCCTTTAGGGATGACTGCCTTAGACACAGTGGAGGCAGAGTATTTCCAAACTGCAGGACAGTGCTTCTTCCAAAGCTTTCTTCTTCCAAACATAAAGACACCCTTGTAGATTGATTTTTGAGGTTCTCTTTAGCTCATTGTGAACCTAGTTCATAGGGAAATGCCTTTAATATGGGTGAAAACATGGGAGTATCTTGAACTTTAGGGATTGCTTTCTCCTTTCAACATCTGTCATTTTTAAGAAGTTGTCACCTTGTTTGGAGGTGGGGAGATAATAGAAGTGCCAGGCAGTGGTGGCACATGCCTTTATCCCAGCACTTGGGAGGCAGAGGCAGGTGGATCTCTGTGAGTTCGAGGCCAGCCTGGTCTACAAAGTGAGTTCCAGGACAGGTTCCAAGGCTATATGAGAAACTCTTGTGTAACCCTCCCCGACCAAAAATAAAGAAGTACTTAGGATATTCAAGTATTGTACCTTGGGAAACACCAAGTGATACTCTGCCCAGTCTTTATAATCTTTGTTGAGAATGCATGAATTAGGGCTTTAGGTTTGGCATTGTTAACAAACAACTCTCTTCTGGGAAGTTTTTTTTTCCATTTTGTTATATTATTTTAATGTAAATCCAAGTGGGATTTATTGGACAGGGAGAAACTCTATTTATGGCCTGGGGCAGCATTCCAGACTAAGAACTCTGAACTTTCTCAAAGACTTAAGCACCAAGAAAAGGCAAAATCAAATAATACTGAGAGATGGCAGAGCGCTCTAAAAACTGTATCTAATTAAGCTTTTCACCCCCTGTGCAGTAAATACTCTGTTAGTTATACAGGTGAGATTCTAAGAATTTCTAATTAAGCTGTGTTCTCACTTCTTCACCTCCATGGAGCTCAAATTATACAGTTTGCCAAAGGAAGTGTGTGTTATGTCATTTCTGGTGTGGTTTCCAGTAGAGTTCTCATCTCCATTTCTCAAAGTGTGGGGTGGGGCTTGTAGAACATTACTGTTAATCCACAACTATAATTTCACAACTATACTATGATTTTTTTTAAGTTGCTTCTTTTTCACTTGAACACTTGTTTCAGATTTTTGTATGTAAGAAACTGTTTCCTTCTGAATTGTACAAGTCCATTTCTCAGTTCCCTAAAACCAGACTTGATTAATTTAAGCAGGTTTCTTTGGAGGTAGAGTTAGGGCAGAGGTGAACCAAGTGGCCATTGGAGATGTCCTAATTTTGCTCACGAAAAGCCTGGATTCATGAAGCTGGGCCTATATTATGGGTAATTTGTTCTACTTTATTCCACAGTCACATGTAGTAGTGACACAGATTTTATTAAATCAAGTGTCTTAAATTTGGTTGATTGATCTTTTTCTTGAGATAGGACCCTGTTATGTAGCTTGGGCTGCCCTGGAATTTGGTGTAGGCCAGGCTATCCTCGAACTCAAGATTGTGACTCAGCATCTTGAGTACTGTGATTAAAGGCATGCACAGCGTTGCCTGGCTCCTTGGCCTAGAGCCTTTGAGCACTATAGGAGTGTTGTGACACACGACCAAGTACCAGAAGCTGCCTAATATAGAAATGTATATTATATCAATTTGTATACCAGAGTGGGAACACCGAGACAGCCACCTGGGCATGTAGTTCCTTCTGTCAGCAGGAAGTGCTGCTGTTGAAATAAAAGGAAAAATGCTCAGATTAGGCTTTGACAGTTTTGATTCTGTTTTTTTTTCTCTAGAAGTAAGAAAAAAAAAGAAATGAGATTGTGAGGACTTTACTAATTATAAAAGCACTGCAAGATTGTTGCCAAAAATATTTGAAAGCTATATGAACTCTAAGAAGAAAATAAATCCTGTGTAATCCTGGCCACAGATGGCTACATTTTAATACATTTTCAAGGATTTTCCTAGGCCAACAAGTTAATTTTAGAGTTGTGTATTTCAACTAAATGATTTAATAATAATGATTGTGATTTTGTGTGGGGTAAATAAACTTCATATTTCTTTCCTAGCCAGATTATGCATATGTGTACCAGTAAATATTTTACTCTTGAAAATGTGGCTTCCTCTTATGAATTCTAGTTTAAGCTGTTATGAAGCCCTTCATGTATCTGTGTACATTTATGTACTGTGTGCCACTTATGAAGTGATACTAGAGCTACATGTGAGACAATGTCTATTAACTTTTTAGGTTCTAAAGTTGTCTTCGTCTTATTTTTGTAGTGTGGATTAGTGAAAACATTACTATAAATGTTTATGTGTAATTATGAAACATTTGTGTTTTCCTGCAGTCTTTGAAATTCTCCTTATTGTAAAAGTTCTTTTGTGATGACTTCCGTCTTTGGGGAAAACCATGTGTTGCTTTTCTGTTGCTGTGATAAGACCCAGTGATGGAGGCAGTGTGTAGAAGAAGGAGTTTGTTTGGGCTTGTGGTTCCAGAGGAGTAAGAGGCCATCATGGTGAAAAAGCATGTCATCAAGTTCAGGCCAAGGGCTGGAGCAGTGAATTTTTTGCCTAAGAGTTCACTTCTTGAACCATACCCAGAGCCATCTGGAAATAACACGAGTATTTAAGCCCTCAAAGCTGCTTCCTGTGACATGCTTCCTCCAAGGCTGCACCTCCTAAGCCTCCTTAAAGAATAGTGCGAACTGGGGAGCAAGTATTCAAATACAGAGCCTGTGGGGGACATTCTCATTCCAACCACCATAGAATGGAATTAAAATTACTTGCTGTGCATTTGTTGAGGCAACCTCAAGTGAAAAGAAAAAAAAGGCTAGAAGTCACATTTATTATTACTATGTCCCTAATATTCTTAACCACTGAGCTCACAAGTTGTGATAACATCATTTTAGAAATATGTAAGGAGAAACAACAGACTCCCTGGCACAGTAATTATCACCTGCAGATGGTCTAAAATTAGCATATTGAATTAGCTACAGAAACACCCTGTGAGCTGTGAAGTAGAATGCAGATGCACAGCGAAATTTCATAAAAAATACTTGGTATATGGGTATAGATACCCATATATTAAGATATTAGTCAATAAATGCAAAGTAAAATGAGACTTAACAACTTAAAGTGTCCTATGTAAATGTGATGTTAGAGAGAATTTAATGTGAACATAGTGAAGTCTGTTTACTTATATGTTGAATATTTTTAAATGATTTGTGTATATGTGCTCAAGAAAAGAAGGCCTGGAGTTGGATTTATCACTTAGAGTCTGATTGGCAGGAAAGGTAATGTCAGAGCTTCAGCTGGTTTTATAAAAGCATAAAGTGTTCAAATTAACTTTTCTGTAACTTTTCAATGTTAATGATGTTTGACTTTTTTTTTCTCATGAACTTCCATAATCTCTGAAGCTCTACCTGGCTCCCAGCTGTAGCTGCTCCCATTTCTAAGCACCAGTGCCCCATCTGCTCCTAGGAGTATCCTGCTATGGGTCTTGAGTTCCTCTCACCCACGCTGGCGACTGCAGAGAAAAGAGAAGGACGGCTCCTTACTCTCTACTGTTGCTCCAGCCCTCAGTTGATATGCAGAGAATATTTTCAGTGTCTTTATCTCCTGAGCTTTGTAAAGTCGCATCAAGAGTACTTTGTGATTTTAGTTCCCCTAAAACTATGAATTTGTAAAACTCTTCTGCTTTGAATGTTCAAGTTTTACTTGTTTGTTTTGGGTAAATATAGAGTTTTAATCATCACTACAACCTAATCTTAGAATTATTCCACTACACCAAGGAGTTCTCAAATGAAATATTTGAAAATACTGAAAGAAATGTCCAGAAACTTTTGTATGGGCAGTTGAAATGGATGACCTTGAAATGTGTTTCTGACCTTGGTTCTAAACTATGGGGCATGTAATGCTTAGGGGGGTAGCAGTGGGTGCTAAAGGGTAGTGTAGTGTGATTGTGTTGGTTGTGGGGTCTCGCATGTATGCACGTGCACACACACATCTTTATTCCAAGTTAAGAATGTAATACCATATGATGTATTTAAATTTTCATTAAACATATTAGGACTTCAGAGAAGAATGTAGTTCAGAGTCACACTGTCATAAGAAGGGCTGGAATTAGGGCCTGAGTGCACAGTTGCCTTAACATTCTTTGGCTATGTATTAAATAGCTGTTGTTTGCCTCCAGAAAGGCAAATCTTGGGAAATACATGAGCAAAGTTAAAACTCATACTTAACCTGAAAAGGAAAGAGAAAGTGATTGTGTTGGAAAGACAAACTCTGAAGTCAGCCTTTACTTTGACTTGGTTCTATCATGTCTAGTTTGAAGCCCAGTAGGGACATTTTGAATTGGGTCAAAGAAATTGAGAAAATTGGAGAGGATTGTCTTTTCAAAACTGTAAAATGTTTAATCTTTTGCTTGCGGAACTATTCTTTTGGGGAAGGAGTCATGAAATGTTAACACTGGTCAATCTTTACCAATGTAAATGGTCAGTCTTGGTAGTTAGAATTTTAGCTAAAAGACTGTATACCTAGAGCAGTAGTATATACCTGTGTAACATGGAAAAAAGGCCTCAAGGTTCATGCCCGCACTGCAAAACAAACAAAAAAGAATATTGGATAAGTCTTGTAACAGATACATTCACAACATAAACAGAATCAAATGGTTATTTGTCAGGTTGAGAGCAGGTAACAATCAGGTACTTAGTGGAATGGGTGCTGAGAGTGCTACACTGTCAGTAGCTCCTCTGTCCCTAGGGATCCTTCCTCTTAGCCGGTCACCCTACCACATATGGCATTCACTTTGATGTCATGATAACTCCTTCCCTTCATCCACTTTCTACATATAAAGAAGAGGAAAACATGGCAGAGAAGACAACCTGTTTTCCTTTTCTGAGTCCATGACCGAGACGTTGTGTGTCCTACTTCTTATAAAGTAGTTATAAGCCACATGCAGTTGTCAGAGAAATTGTAAAACATGTTTTTTATGGGAGGCACCAAGAGTGGGAAAGAGGTTATATGCTCTGAAACTTTATCTGCAGTCTAATAAGTAAAGAGCAAATGCTGGAAGACAGCTAAAAGTCAAGGAGGGGACACAGGAAGCTCTTGTCTATACTTGCTTTACACTTTCTCCTTTTGCCAGAAGATTTGGTCAGATCTTTCTTTCTTTTGAAATGTTTCCCCTAAACTCTGAAGCTAGTCTTTGCACTGAAGTTGGTGATACGTCAGTCCATTTTTATGATATGGTGAGCGCTGACCAGACCAGAGCTGACCTTTGTACACATTGCACACTCGCTGCAGAAAGTCTTCATGGCCTTTTCTTCAGAGACTTTCAGCAATAGGCTGTCATTTTAATTGGTGCATGATATTACTCAGTATAAAAGGCTTTAAATGTCTATGCTTGCCAAGCATTTCAGATTCTTGTGTTCCTTAGAAAACCAACACAAGGTGAGTTAAGACTTGATTAACTGTGAGGTCATCTTGACAAAGATTGCACTTTTAACTTTTCTTGAAGAATAATATCCCCAAACAGTTCAGTGGTAGCCTATCTCATCATTGTGTATATTTGGCCAGTAATTATGAAGTTGCTAAACTGCACATATCACCTTTTCATTGTTAGTTACTACAGACCATAAATGGTTAAAGTTACGGATGTTTTTGCTCACAGCTAGCTGGATCTCGGAAAAAATGAATGCAGTTATTATTTGCCAAATTTGCAGTCATTCGCCTCCATAAAGCCCTTTTTGATCAGAAAAGATCAAATTAAGATTTGAGGTCTTAATATTAGAAAGCCTAAGTCATCTTGATAGGTAAAATGTTACATGTGATAACATTCATTCTCTTCTGGGATGAACTTAAGAGATGTCCGTGTACTATAGAGTCTTTGTTATTTGAAGGTACCCATGCCAGCCTTACTTTTCAGACAAGGCTTAATCTTGACACGTTCACAGAGAACTTTCTCAGTGTGCTCTCCTTATGTACTTCTAGCACAGTAAAATTAAATGGCATGTATAAAATAAGCTTCTCTCTTTAGAATGATGTGTGGATTCGTGGTTCCCTTCTCTTTGGTGTGGGCGGGTGTCCTTCACTCCTTTGTTGCTTGTTTCCTCAGCCATCATGAATGTTTTGTTTTGTTTTGTCTTGCAGGTGACACGCTTGGTGCTGCCTGGAATGGTAGAAAGGTGAGTCACACGCTCACACACAAACACTGTGGATGCAGAGCTCATTATTATTTATAGGGGAACCCTTTCTTTGAGAATTTCATTAAAGTGACTAATGAACCCAACTCTGTCTTAGCACCAGGCAAATCACATCGTGGAGCATGAGTCATTGGTGGAGGAGGCCTTTTCCACTAGACTTTTTTATTTCCCTCTCTAGGGTTGTGGTGGTTCCTTTAGATCAGGATTAAAAAGCCAGCCTGAGTCACCATCACTAACTCAATTGCCTGCTATTCTGAGGGGGTGGATAGGGTTCCTGGGATATTCCCGGGAATGCCTCCTTAAAGCTGTAGCCACTTAGAGCCTAAACTGGTAGAGTATCCTGAAGTAAGATGCATTCCTCTGGTATTTCCAGAGAGGGAGTGGACACCAGAGGGACAAGGCATGGTGTGAAGTGACCAGATGTCCAACTGACAGAGGAAAAAGCAAAGTCCACTATTATTAATGTTTCAGTTGGAATTGGGTGCCGGAGAACTCCCTTTGTGTCCTCACTTTTGCTGAGAAATGGGCAGCTGCATTCTTGCAGACGTGTGCGATAGATAGCACTGAGTGTAATTGAGCTGTGTCCTTGTCACGGGAATCCAGTTGGCCTAGGCGTTCAAAGAAAACCTGCTGAAGAGAGCTGGCTTTGACTGTTGTGCAAGTTTGTCATTTTAATTTAGCACTTCATCAGAGCTTTGACAGGGGAGGAAGGAAACAAGGATCCACTTCTGTTAAAAGACCAGATGCCTGCTGGTGGTGGTACATGCCTTTAATCCCAGCACTTGAGCTCAAGACCAGCATGTCCTGCAGAGTGAGTTCCAGGACTGTGAGGGCTACACAGAGAAACCCCGTCTCAAAAATAAACAGAAAAAGACTAGCAAGTATATGCTTATCAAATCCCTCCATATGTTGTGCCACATTCTACCTTGTGGGTGAGGAAACAGAGTTTAGGAGTCCATTTGTTAATCACATGCAGTGCAGTGACTGGTTAAGGAACTGTTTCTCATAAAAGTTGTTTGTAATTCTGTTTTAATGTACTGATTTGTATATTCTAATTGTCTTATTTTAGTAAGGTTTTCCTTTAAAGCCTTCAAGCTGACTGACAGTGGGGTATGCTTCCAAAGATAGGACATGAAAATGACAGTGATCAAACCATACCAGAACTCTTAAGAGGGACAGAGTAGAATCCAATAAGGATAAAATTTGAGCCACTGTCTTAATCTGAGTTTAACATCTGCAAATGGCACTATAAATAAATCTTTGGACTTGGAGTAGGGGTTCAGTTATACAGCATTTGCCTAGCATGCCTTGGGGTCCATCTCCAACACCAAAAAAAAAAGATATCAAAGTTGTGTGCCATAGAAGTGTTATGAAAGAATTTTTAAAAGTGTACTGTAAAAACTATATAAAGGGACATAGTAGCTATGAAGTCATTTCCTGGAGCAGAAAGTCTTGTGCATTGCATTAATTGAAAGTAATTCCACCCCGTTTAGGTCTGCAGAAGGTGAGGACTCAGTGATACGGGGTGCCATGAAGCACATGATGCAGAGGCAGATCTAGAGACTCTGATCTAAAGATCTAGGGCCATTTCTAGACCTGGCAATGCCACCAATTACAGCTGACATTGGATATGAAAGACCAGCATGAAGAGGGGAATTCATGTTCATCCAGCAGAGCTTAGCTTGGAAAATCCAGATGAGTTCAATCCTTGCCTTTCAAGAATTCAAGTTGATTTTATGCTGACATTGAGAAACAACCTGGTAGAAGGCCAATAGAAGCTGTGGAAAGCTGGAATCATAGAGGGAGATGGTGTTTGTGGTGCTGGCCAAGGACTAGTTAGATATGTGTAAGTTTATTAATCAGTACTCTGTGTTAGCAGAAGGGACATCTATGTCAAGTGGAGTTTTAGGAGTTAATAGGTATATTAGTCAGTATGTGCTGACTGCAGTAATAGATTAACCCCTAACTTTGTAACTTCATGATTTAGCATAGTGAAGATTTCTTTTCCCTTATTTCTCTACCTAGTCCATAAGGAATGCCAGGCTCCTTACAAATGCTCTTGCTCAGTGAGAATACCAATCCTATGGAAACCACCATAGAACAGGCCACTTTGGGGAGGTGTAAAGAGCAGCTAGAATGGAATGCTGTTCTTTAGAAGGAGCCCTTTGTTGGTGGTTTCTTTGCCCTCTTCCCTTTCAGTGATTCTATCTCTGATGTGTGAGATTTTTCCAAGCCTTAGAACTATAGCCAACCTACTATCACTAAACAAGCATCAATAATCAGTAAGACAGTATCACCAACACACACAGAAAGTGCATAATTACATTATCAGGAAACTTGCTCTCTCTACTTCCCTGGAATTATAAACATTGTGTACAGCTGGAGCCGAGAGGTGGTTGCCATAACAACTGTGGAATGGCTAAAAATAGCCTCTTTCATATTGTACTGCTTAAGGTGGAATTATGACATGTCATGGTGTTTTAGGGCAGGTAATTCTCTTTCATGTGCTAAATGTTTGCAAACTTTCTTCAACAAAGCAATATTTGTATAGTATGAGCATTTGATTGCTGGTTCTAATTGTATGCCTGACCCCATGTTTCACAATTCTTTTCTGACAATGAGGTCTGTTTTGATAGTTTCTCTGTCTTCTTGGGAGTTAATTAGAAAACTGTCCACACCAATTTCCGTTTTCCATCTAAGCTTAGAAAACTCTCTAATGACCTTGCAAGAGTTCACTTCTGTCTTCTCTCATGTGTAGTGGAACTGCAAAGAACTGAGATGGAGTCTATATCTCACAACTCTGACTGGTTAGCAATCTACACGGACTGACCTCTGGCTCTCCTCCCTTCTTCCCTCTGCTGCAGGGTGGGGCAATGCTGAGCTTTCCTGAGTCAGGCCAGAATCTGACTTTTTTTCAAAAGAGACTTTTCCTCCACCGCCACAGTGTTTATAGAGGTGAGGACAGGGATGCCATAAGAGCCTGACAGAATAGTGAGGCATTTATAGAACCAAAGCTTGGCAATTTTTTTTAAATCCAGGTGACAATTAAAGGGAGTCTTGTGGGGGTCGGGGGTGCCAAAGTCTAAGGGAATCCTAGGGAACTTAGCTGTAAGGAAGCTATAAATGCAAGACGCTGAATTTTACAGGACTGGACAAGCCTATTGACTGGCTTCTAGGAGGACTAATAAAAAGGAGGTAACTGTGGAGATGAAGAGGTGTGTCTTTAAGTGGAGTTGATTGTTCTGCTGTTTCAGCAGCATTTTAGTTCCTGTAGCTCCTCAGAGGTCTGTACCTCCAAGTCACCATCACAGAACAGCTAGCAAGTAAGCGGTGCAGTCAATTATGAATATTGCGTCACAGAAAATGTTGCTTTATTTGTTTATCTGATGTCACAACAAACTAGGAAATGTGTTAAGTATGGGCAAGACGGGTCTTCAGTAATAGACCATCAAAGAAATTCTTAATGTGCTTCTATTGTTCCCAAACCTCTAGAAAGTGAGAGATTAACCAGTTTGACTTGTTTGTCTCTGTGTGCAATTAAGCGTAGCCTATTTTGCCCTTCTGCTTGGTGTAACAGAGTTGTCATGAGCCTGGCTGTGCCATGGAAAATAGACAAGAGTAGTTGATTGTAAAGATGAGGCCCTTATACCCCCTAGTCCCAAATATTCAACCCCATTTCTGCATAAGGAGATACCTTATAGAGATTGTGACAGGGTGTACTAGTGTTCGATTTGGGGTGCAGACAAAATGAAATAGAATAGTTTTCCCTGGAGGAGAGAGATGTGAATGCTGTTACTGGTGGTCATAGGAAGGTCTTTGGTAGACAAGTATGCATAATCTCAACAGTGTGGCAGATTGGTAGGTGGGGTGCTTTCTCTGCTGTCGTTTAGACACAATTATGAGTTGGCTATGTATTTACTCATATCTAGTGCATTCTCATTTTATATAGTACTTTGACAATCTTAAATATGTTTTGATGTATTTTGAAATATAAGTATTTTGTTTTTTTGTGAAAGTACTTGAAAATTTTGACTTTGTACCTCTACACACTAGTAATTTTCTTTCTTTTCTCCTTTTCTTCTTTTGGATTTTTATTCACTTTTAATTTATATGTAAGGATATTTTTCCTTCATGTAAGTCTGTACACAACATGTAGCCAGAAAAGGCATTGATTCTTTAGCTCTGGGGTTACAGATAACTGTGAGCTGCCATGTGAGTTCTGGGAATCGAACTCAGGTCTTTGCAATAATATCCAGTGTGCCAACCCATCTCTTTGGCTCCTACACATTTTCAGTCAGAGTAGACTATTTGAGAAACAAAGATCTTAGTTACCTCAAGAATAGGTAAGTAAAAGAATGATTGCATCATTGTGACATGTTAGGTTGTTGATGTTATTTTATAAAATGGGAGAAGAGCTTTTATTATCTTTACATGACTTTTTCTCTAATGAAGCCATAGCATGAAATTTTAACCTTTTACCTTCAACCTTACCCATCATTTGTGGGTAACAGAATGAACCATGTGACTGTTGTTCAAGGGTATGCAGCCACCTCAGCCAGCACGGTTGTAGCAGAACGTCTTGCTCTGAGCAGCGGTGGCAGGCTGCAGCGTCAAGGACAGCAACTTCCACTGGATTGTTGAGGATAGAGCAGTTCCTGGCTAAAGGTTACTTTGGAGTGATTGTGAGGGTGGAGTTGCTCCCCAGGAAGCATGGTTGCCTGAGCAGCTACAGCCCTGTGCGCCCATCTCATTGGAACCCCACCCATCCTAAAGGCTATGTGTTCTACTAGAGACAAACTTATCTTGTGTTTCACAGATTTGTTGGCTTATTTTACATGTGAACTACACATCTGTCTAAATTGTACAGTCCAGTCATTTTCAGCATATTCAGAGCTGGACAGCTGTCACCACAGTCTAATTGAGAATATTTTCAACACTGAAATGATAATTTTGAAGATGTAGTTCTTATTCCATTTTTATCCAAGGGACAATCTTTGATTGTAATAAAAGATTCTTTTGCTCCACTTTCATCAAAGGAATTTCTTATAGCTGAAAACACTAGGTGTTTATTGCTAGTTTATTATTTTTTATCTAAAAGGCCTGAGTTCTAACTTCTGATTTTAAAAAATCCTTTTTTTGCCTTAAAAAAAGGATATCAATATAAGGATGATGTAACTAATACATTAACCACTTCTAACTTAAAAAATTCTTAATATCATTCTTAAATATGAAATTTTATTTTTATCACCAAGGCATTAGTGGGTCTTGTTGCTTAGGAAAGTGTGTTACTAATAAGGACTGTTTTATAAACAGTTGACTAGTCTCTGCTGATGCGTATGAAACAGAGGGCCCAGTCCCTTCAATGGTTGCAGTGGCATCTTACCTAAAGGCTGACAGATGGAATCGTGACCTTTGAGGATTATTTCTTTTCGGGTTTGTGTCCAAAATAACTCATATATGCCATTTAATCATATTTCCTATGCTGTTTTACATAAAAGGGGTCTTCTCCCTCCCCCAAACAGTGAAAAAACAGGATTTAGGACTAGAAATCCAGACAGAGGACAACAGCAGACTATGTAGAAGGAAAGGAAGCTGAGGTGTGAGCAAGAGGTCGTGGGGTGAGATTTTCAGTAGCTAGAGAAGAGAGGCTGGGCTGGGGCCTAGGTCAGTTGGCGGAGCACTTTCCTGGCATACATAAGACCCTGGGTTCCTTTCCCGGTGTGCCTTTGAGAAGCATTAATTTGAGAGAGTAAGTTGGTAGCTAGTTTTCATATCCCTAAAGTTATAATTCTACACCTTGCTGAACCTTTATGTACTTGCTAACAACTGGGGTCTTTAGAACATTGCTTTTCACAAACTGATTTCATTTATCTGTAGAAACAAATTCCTGATAGGTGCTTGACTTAACTTTCAATAGTCTGTAAAAGAACAGGAAAAGTTGAACTTCATCTTTTGGCAATATAATATAGTTAATGAAGTACAGAGATGCAGTTTTCAAGGTAGCTCTTTGCCCAATTACTCACAGCCTAGGGAATTCATAAAGTTGTCACCTTTGCTATAAAGAGGTCTATGAAATACTTGATTGTGTGGGAACAAAAGTAGGCTTTGCTGTCTAGCAACTCAAGACTTTGTTGAGAGGGAAGTGTTTACACATGCACAATGGACTGTTGCAGAGTGACAGCATGTCACAGCAGAGGTGTCTGTGTGGGTGTCAGTTTGCTTTTGCTCTGTTGGGATTGACTGTGGTGCCTTGCATGCTAGGCAAGCATTCTACCCTGCAGTATACCCCACTGTGTAAATGAGAGTTTTTGATGCTGTGTCCACAGAGGACTCCAGAAAGTATAGGCACAACTAAAGGAGACATCTCGCAGATGCAGTCATGCTTTGGATTCCTAGACTAGGAAATGAGCTCATCGTAAAGAAGAGCTATTTTTAGCACATGGGATTATGCTTCACTCACCAGCCAGACATGCCACATGCTCATGAGCGGCAGGGAGACGTGTGTGAGAGCAGCAGCCCTGTTGCTCTGTTTCTGTCTTGACTGTAATTCCCAAGCAAATGTGCATATAATTTCCCTCTGTTTATATGGTGTGTTTTCAATTCTAGATCTAAAGGGGTGATTCTCAACATCTCATCTGCCAGCGGCATGTTCCCGGTTCCACTGCTGACCATCTACTCTGCGACCAAGGTGAAAAGCATTGCAGTCAATGAAGTCAGTATAAGGCAGAGGGGTGACTTTTAGTCTGAGCAGTTACTATAGCTTCAACTTTGTTGAAATGCTATGCTTGGTAGTTTTCCAGTGTCCCAAGAAGGACAGCAAGGTGCCCCACATGGGTTTCTGAAATACCACAGATGGATGTAGACTTACAAGTGGAATACCAGTGTATCACAGCCACTGGTTTTGTTCCCTGGTAGTTTGCTGATTTTAACAGGGACACTTATGCTTTCCATAGAGACCTAGCCTAAGCCAGTCTGCCCAAGTGATAGAACCTAATACTAATGAGTCTAAAGTCAGAGTGTTGGTAACATGAACAAGTCAGTTTCCCACAGCAAGGACATGCATCCTGGCAGCACCACACATACTCAGCAGACAAGAAATAGACCAACAGCAGTATGAATATTCTGCCATGTTTTCCGGAATTCTATTACTCTATGTCATCATACATCATTGTCATTCACTTCCTTACATTGCTGATAGGATCATAATTTAGACTGACTGTATCTTTTCCTGCCTACAGGCCAATAGCCCCAACTTCAGATACTTCACTGAGGCATGGAAAACATTTCTGAAGGGAAAAGAACAACCATTTAATTGTTTGAAATTAAGTAAGCCTTTAGGGGAAAATAAGCAAATCATAATACATTATAAGAACTTATTGTTTGTCAGAGAAGGAAAAGTGTAAAACACACCTCCTTTTCACATGAGGAAAATCAGTTGTTCCTGTCTTCTGAGCTCTGGCACAGCCCCACAGCCCCATGATCTACCTGCCTTCTCTGTGGCTGGCACATACTGTCAACAGTTTACATGACATCTTGTGTTAGAATTCCAGTATCTGGTTTGTTCTCCACAGAGGTAGACTATTGTCAATAGAGACCTTCATTGGGTTGTCATTAAACTTGGCATTTTAAGCCTGATACTGAGTCCACATTTTGAAAAGCGGCTGGCACAGTTTACAGATGGGTTTACAGTTGCGTTACCAGAGGGCTCTCGCGTTCACGTCTCAAATCATGCTGTGTCACAGGACCCAGCAGCGAAACAAAACTGAACAGAATTCACTCTGGGTTTCTGCTAGAATGGCAGGTAGAAAATGGAAGCATATCCTTTGTTATATAATGAATTTTTTCCTTTTGAGGGGGATAGTTTTCTGGGGGGAGGAACCTTTTCTAATTAAGTCAAAATTGATTAAATATTAAATTTGGTAAGATAATGTCATTTATGGTAGAAAAACCTGAGGTTTTAAGGTATTTTTATCTCTTCTGCATTTGAAATGAAAGGAATGACTAGAAACAGTAGTGTTAAATGGTTAATTTATTATTTTGTTGTTTCCATGGCTACATTCCAGGCAGATTGATGTAATATACGTGTTTTCTTTCTCATTCCCACCCCTCTCCCAGGCTTTTGTAGATTTCTTCTCTCAGTGCCTCCATGAGGAGTATAAGAGCAAGGGCATCTTTGTGCAGGTGAGTGGAGTTTGTTTCAGTTAAGTATCCCTGTTTTTGTGTGGTTTCCACAGCAACAGTTGCTGTCTTGGCAACAAAAGAAAATCACATTCCTCAGTAAGCGATTGTGACGTGAGCACTCCCTTAGAGACATGGTTTCTTTTCCCTTATCCTCCTAGGTCTAGGTTTTTAAAAATTAGCCTCTCAAATTTTTAACTAGGTTATCTGAACTAGAACTAAATGTTAGCAATTGAAGCATCATTTTTGTGAATGATTACTATTATGGTTTATTTTGACTGACTCTTTAAAACTGTGGTAGAAAATACATAACATAGAACATAGCATTTTCAACATCTGTAGAGTGCAGTTCAGTAGCATGAGCATATTCACACTGTTGGGCCGTCACTGCCACCATTCTTCTGGAACTCTTCTTCATCTCCCCAAACTGAAATCGTATACCATTAAACACTAACTTTCCCTTCTCTCTCCCCCAGCCCCTGGCAACCACTATTCTCTTTTCTGTCTCCCTGGTGATACCTGTTCTTGGTCCATCCTCTGAATAGAACCGTTCAGTGTTTGGTCTTCTGTGATCAGATCACTTAGTGTAGCCTCTTAGTTTCTTTTTACATAACACAATGTGGGGATAGAGGCTAAGACAGTTAACCTATTTTTCCATGTTGATCTAGGACTAAAATACAGGTCTGTTTGCTGTTAGAGCCTTTGTTCTCACCCTAGGCTACTGGACCCATCTATGCTTAAGAAATGATGAAACCAGGAAGTGCTAGGCTGTTTGTTGCCAGATAATCAGGCTGGGCCTCACACTTATCTAGCTGTGCTCTCTAAGCCTTTTTATTTCAGTAATACTGGAGCTAAAAGTCGCCCATCCTGAGGAAGGGTGAGGCAACTGTTCCTTCATCTTTAGGGTCTACTAAAAGCCTGCTTTGTCCAAGCCCTCTCCCTAGCTTACTTCCTAAGGATATCTACTGACCACTGACGTGGTATTGCTTAATTTTCAGCTCCCCATATTTATAGGCTACATTGGGGAGAACAGCGTTTTGTAGAATCCTGAATTTTAGGCCTTTTCATGATGATACCATTTGTAATGCTGGTAACTGGGATCACCCTGTAGATTGTATTTTGGTAGCAGGGAAACCAGTAACATTGATAAGAGGTGAGGCTCCTGTGCCAATCAGTGTTACACTGTTGTCTTTCTGGTGAATTTAGTCATTTTTAAGCCCCACTGAGACTCTGCAGGAATTCTAAAGGTCCATTGGCTGGTACCCTGAAGACTCCAGTGACATGAAGTAGTGTTGCCTTGAGAAAACAGAAAGCAGTTCTGGGGGTAGCTGAGACTGTCCCTTTTCTTGGTTCACACCTGTTTTCCTCAAAGCTAGTTTCCTTGGATTCTGTGCCTGATATTACTAGCCTGATATGACTAGCAACCACCAAAAGTACGTGTTTGCCTTCTGAATATCATATTTTGATGAGCTTGTATTATTCCCATTAATGATTTCTAAATTATTTAATTTCATCCATCATTGTCTTTATTCCTAAGGTTCTCTTAAGTTGTAAATTTAGAATGAATTTGTTAAGAAAAAGAAAAGTCACATTTATGAAGAAAAGCACGACTGTCTTACTGTGGGAAGAAGTCCCAAGCCACTGAATGAAGCAAAAAGAGCTCATTGCTGAAACTTATCCATTTTTCTCTGGTTGGTATATGTCTTCCAGATTGGGGACTTGGGGAATTGAATGGCTTGTTCCACCTTGGATTCCATCCCATGTTTCTCGGGTGATCTCATTCACACCCAGATCGGGTACGGTGGCTTCTTTCACTGGCCTCAGGTGGCTATACCTGAAGTTTAGTATTGAATTCAAACCCCATAAGGCCGTTAGCATTCTTGCCTACCTATGTTCAGGCTAGAATAGACCATGTGGTGTCTTCTTCATGCTTTGAAGGACCCATGACTAACTCCTCTTTAGGTCTATTCCACATTTCCTCCAAGTGCCCTTTGTCCCTAAGCCCTAGAAGTCCATGCCTTGTCAAGGCTCAGATCACAGCCCATCCTGCCCTCAGTCTGTGTCTCAGGCCTAGACACCCAATCTCAGTTTCCCTCCTTCCCTGGGCCTCACATGGCTCTGTCTGCTGCTTCATGGCGTTTCCTTGGCCTGCTCATCAAAGCGGCTGTTTGTTTGTTTGTTGAGGAATTGTTTTCCTGTATGGACCAGGCTGGCCTTGAACTCACAAAGATGTACCTGCCTCTGCCTTCTTAAAGCCATACACCACCACTCCCAGGTTGCAGTGTATTCCTGAACAGAGCTTCTTTCTCAGCGTTGGTAATATTTTCATTTTCTTACAATTGATGACCCCTGGGAAGGGGCAAGGGGAACTTAATGCATATATTCTTCAAAGAAAAAACTCATCCAAAGTCTAACTGACAAGAAGGGACCATAGTCCCTGGCTCCTGTCTGCCCTGTACTCACTGGCAATGAATGCTGAGCAAGTGTGAAATACCTGGGACCAAAACTCAGCTTTCACAGCCCTCTTGGTCTCCTTCTTCAGTCATTTTGATTTATAGATAATTTTAAAGTTTTTCTTTTAAATTATAGGAATAAAAACTGGACAAAGAAAGACCACGCTCATGCATTTGCCCATATTTCATTTTTGTTATTGTTTGACTCCATCTATCATTAGAGAGTAAGTTGCATATATTGTTTTACTTTGCCTCAAATTCATGAGTGGACATCTAAAAATAAGGTTGTCAAAATAGAATTAACAACTTGTGATTGAATGTTGAAATAATGTTATTGAATAGATCATCTGTATCGATTTTTTACCTGTTCATTTATTTACTTTTTGAGACAAGTTCTCATGTAGCCCAGGCCAGCCTTGAACTCAGTCCTCCTGTCTTTGCCTCTGGAGTGCTGGTATTGCAAGCGTGCATCATCATGCCCAGCTCTCTCACCCTTTGTACCGTTTTCTTGTGTAGCTGGTGCTGGGGATTGAAGGTAGAAGCTCTCGGCAAGCGCTAGACAAGTGCTCTGCCACTGAGCTATGTCCCCAATCATTGCTCTGGTAATGTTTTATTCTCTAGCAAAGCATTCAGTCTAGAATTAGGTATTCTATTCTCCTATTTCTTGGGTTTCCTTCAGCCAGGACTCCGTCACTCTTCGATGCCACTGACACTTTGGGTCAACAGTGCACTCCTCCCCACTCTTCTGTCTTGAGTATCCCTTATTTGGGGCTCATCTGATACATATATCTGGCTAGATTCAGGCTATACTTTTATACCCACAACAGAAGAAATATACTGCTGTGTCCTTCTTAGGATATCACCCAGGAGAGCAGAAGTCTCTGTCTGTGGCACTAATAAGCCATCAGCGGGGAGACTCATTAAAACATGCAAATATCCTACTTCCTTACATAGTTTACCTTAGATTTAGCATCCTATGCTCTTTCTTCACAAACTTGCCTTATGAAGAGATAATCCATCTGAATTTAGTCATTTCAAAGCCACAGTCAGAGTGAAAGCATGGTGACTTCGATACTCTCTTAGTCCAGTCTAGTTTTATGCAAACCCCATTTATCACCTGTATACTTAGAGACAGGAAGGAAAAGACACTGAGCACAGAGTCAGCAGTCTACTGGCACTGCTCGGTGATCATCCGACCTATGCAAAATTTCTCTATTGCTTTGAGCCTTAATTTCTGAAGGCAAATGGGATGAAAGATGTGACATATAAAGACATCAAAAACTGGGAAGTAATAGTAAGTATAGAGAAGAGAGAGAAGAAACATAAATTTATATAGTACCTACAGTACGTCATGTTCATTATTACCTCATTTGAACTTGATATTTATTAACCTGACCCCATGTTGCATATTGGAAAATAAAAATTAACAGTTGTATGACTTGCTTAAAGTCAGTGAGTGTCTGCTGTATGTCACTGAGGTAACAAAGGTAAATAAGACTCAAAACCCCTGCCTCAAGGCACACAGAGGAGGAAGACATTTAAACATCTCATCCATCAGTGGGCCCAAAGCGAGAGGTCTGTGTATTATGTTTCACATTTCTTCAGTCAGGAGGTATGGCGAGTGTGAGTTTTGGAATGACAGTTGGGGATATAGTAGCAAGAAAGTCCGTGAACAAGAAAACAGGCTGTGATGGTTCCCTGGTGTCACAGTGCTGTGGAAACTAATGGCACTTGTGCATCTCAGCAGGAGGAAAAAGTGTAGAAGTTACTGAGCCAGGCTTCTGTAAACCTAAGACTGTGAGTCTGCAGGCCTTGGTTCTCACTGGTGGAAATGTCTGCACCACACACGTTTTCTCCCTGAGCCTGACGAAATGATCCTAAAATGTTATAAACCAAGAAATCAGTTGCCAACTGAAATTAACCCCTAGGATTTACTTTGCCTGATCCTGTATGAGAGGAAAGTTGAGAAAGCAGGATGGGACTTTGCGAACCTGGAGAGCCCAGTTGTGGGTTTCAGCTGGCCTGAAGTGGAAGTGGCTTTTCTCATCCTTAGCAAGACCAAAGAATACACCATTTAAATCTTCTCTTAATACCATGAAGAAACCCTTTGGGCTCCACCCTCCATGAAGCTGCTGCCTTCCAGTGCTTTGGTCTTTGTGATGAGAGCTGATAGTTAATTTAGTTTAAAACATGTTTTTAATCAAAAAGGCTTCTGTGAGATTTAGAAAGCAAATGGGACAAATTAAGATTAAAAAAATAAACTTCAAGTTTTGTTAAAATGTTGTTGCTTATAGTAATCATGAATCTATTGGACTTCAAAGAGCCAAAAATCTGAATGTTGAGAAATGGCTACCAAAATTGAAAACAGAAATCCCCATCCATTCTCCTGGTTAATTACTATTGATGGTAGAAGATGTAATGGGGCATTCTTAGTGCACATGGAGTCCAATAGAAATGGAAAGTGATACAGGACTCTTTACTGGGAACGTAGCTGTGCCACCTTGGAGAAAATGGACTCCAACCAGTTAAATCTCCATTGTTACCAGTGATGTGCCTTTTTCTTGACCCTTTTCCTATAATCTTTTGCCAGAAGATCTACATAACTAGAGTCTGGAAGGAGTACTGTGTTCAGCGGATGAAATCCTCCACAGGCAGATTTTCCCCCAGAACTTGCTGTTTCTATACCTCTCATAGGGTACAGAGATTGAGATGGATCCCTTTTTTTTTCTAGACAGGGTTTCTCTGTAGCTTTGGAGCCTATACTGGAACTAGCTCTTGTAGACCAGGCTGGCCTCAAACTCACAGAGATCCGCCTGCCTCTGCCTCCTGAGTGCTGGGATTAAAGGTGTGGGCCACCACCGCCCGGCAAAATCATTGCTTCTGATCATTAGAAAACTTAGAAGAGAATTGCTAGTACATGCTAGGGCTCAACTCTCACACTGAGCCTGTTGATTTGATTCCCTTCCCAATATAGTAAAGAACTGCAGTTGTTCCCACTTGGACAGGGATTGAAAGTTTGGATCAAGGTCATGTAGATAGTATGTAGCAAGCCAGATTTGAATTCAGGTTGGTCTGATTTCAACCAAGACTGATCTTTCTCTGCTATTATCCTACTGCCTCTTTCTTTCTCTGAAATGCAGCCCATCGGATCACTGACTGGGTATCGAATCAAGTCTATCCTGGAGATGTGTCCAGTCGGGCTATTTGTGACATCACTGCCACTACTTTAATCTCAGCTGCCACTGTATCTTACCCTGGACTACCTCCCTAGCTGGCCTCCTGTGCTAGATTGTCAGCTTGAAAGCTAGAGTCATTTGGGAAGAGGGAATCTTAACCAAGAAAATGCCTCCCCGGACCCTCCAGATTGGCCTGTGGGCATTTTCCTGATGGATGATGGATGGGGGCTGCACATGGGGACAGCGCACAGTGGGCAGTGCTACCCCTGGGCTGTGGTCTTTGGTGCTGTAAGAAAGCAGGCTGAGGAAGCTCTAAGAAGCAAGCCAGTAAGCAGTGTTCCCCATGACTTCTACATTTCTGCCTCCAGGTTCCTACCCTGCTTGGGTTCCTATCCTGACTCCCCTGGATGATGTGCTGGGCTATAACTAAGCTGAAATAAGCTTTCTTCTCCATCTTGCTTATGGTCATGGTGTTTATCACAGCAATAGCAACACTAACTAGAACACCCTCTCTACTGTTGTCCTTGCTGATGGTCTCTGTTGTCTGCTCACTATAGGCAGTTGTCATTTCATTTCCCTGCTTAAAATCCTACCAAAGCTTCTCGTGTCCTTTACAGTAAAATTCTACATTTTGATACCCACAGTGCTTGGTTTGGCTGCAGTCAGATCTTCCTGGGCTAGCCTCTGCCTGTGGAGTGTCAGGACATCACTCAAATATGACCTTATCTGAGCGGTCTTTCTTGATAACCTAACTGCAGATAAAGCCTCTACCATCAGTGCAATGCACGTTTCTCTATAAAATTGGGGGCTCCATTTTTGTACAATTAACATGCACATTCCATTTGTTTGAAAGCAGGTTCTTTGTAGGATCAGTAGTACCCAGAGTGTATCTAAGATTTTCTTTGTGCACACAATTTTGGGCTGAATTTATTCCTGTTTCAGACAAATCTATCATCAGAAAGATTTCTTTACCTCATATCTTCTAGAATGTCTTAAGTTCTTTGTAGCCACTAAGTCAAAAGGGCTTATATGGAAAAGCTCACAGTTTGCAAGTAGAGAAATGTAAATAGCTAAACTATATGATATGTGTTTAGTCATTCAGATATTCTGGAGAACTTCTGATCCTAAAGGTCTATAGGTGAAGACACAGATTTAAAAAAAGAACTCATAGGAACCCCAGGCTTTGCCTTAAGAATGTATACAGATAGAGAGATAGCTCAGTGATTAAGTGTGAAGTATAGCTGGGCGTGGTGGCATGTGCCTCTAACCCCAGCTCTGGGGAAAGGAGGAAAACCAGGCAGATTCCTGAAGCCTATCGGCCAGCCTGAGGCTTAAAAGGAGACCCTGCCCTCAAAAATAAAGGTGGAGAGTGATCGAAGAAAGACATCTGAACATGCACCCTTCTAACAAGTACACACATCATCTACAACCTGGACAAGAAAGAGAACAAAACAAAACACTGTGCCAACTCTTGTCAGCCTAATGCTGAAATTGCTATGGAGCTGGCTTTGCTATGCTCTTTCTTTACTTTGCTGGGCTAGAAGAAAGGTGAGGAACCTAGCAGGGAGGGAGGAGCCCCACGGAACCAGAGAAGGCACATTAACACAGTTAGATACCACATGTAGAATCTTGTTCAAAGAGCAAAGTCACATTTTCCCAAAGCATTATCACAGAAAGTTCTAACCATTTTTAGGTTTGAGAAGCCTTATTTAGTTCACAGTTGGCTCTGCCATGTGAAGTTCCAAGACTCGGTGTTAGATTCTTGCATATTGCCATGTGTCTTTAGGCCATCTTCTTTCCACAATCCATGGCATCCGGTTATATAGTGTCTTTCCTGCCCCAGCCAAGACTCTAGAGCATGTGCTCTATGAAGACCACAGTCTAAGCAATCTACTCCAGGGAAGAGGGGGAACAGTATACCAAGCTGTGGTCTGCAGGGACTTTTATTTAATAACCTGTGCAGAGCCATAGAATCGTCAGCTCTGTCTTGTGGCCTAACTAATTATTTAAGTTTGAGATTCTAAATTTGAAGACTAGGGTAGTCACCTACAGCTGTGACTGTCAGGGTCAGGCTGTTTCTGAAGGGCAAAATTTGTAATGGTGATTGGTTGAGCTTAAGTGGCTTTTCAGTTTTATTCTGCTGAAAAACTTTCTGTAGAAGTACAGGCATATTTCTGATTTTGTTTCCCATAATGCTTTCCTGCATAGGCAGAGGATGGATTAATTACTGTTTCTTGAGCATTTATTTACCTTGGTGGTGGTTTGATATAAACATCTCTGTACTTTTCCATTTTTATACTTTGCATGTCCCTTTCAGTATACTTCACAGCTAGATCAATAGGCTTGCTTTTGTTGAGACAGATGATCTTGCTTAAGCTTCAGAATATTTTAAATGCTAGCTTGGAGGAAAGGGCCTCAGTGTGTTCAGTGCTCCTCACGTGAGATGTTCCTTACTGCCTGGTCCTGAGAACAGAGGTGGATACAGCGCTCTTCTTGATTGTGTGCTAGACTTGCCCGAGCTTGCATATGTTTTCTTTTGGACTGTGCCAGACTCCTTGCAGTCCCCGGGAGTGCCTTGCTCTTCACAACTCTTCTGATCCTGTTTTCCTTTATCTCTTACTTAAATCCTCTATTTCCTTTAGGGCTTAGCCCCAAGGCGGTTTCACCTCTGCACCCCTCATACTTCAGAAGGCCACTGTGGGGCACGTTGGTATATCCAGGGTGTGTGCCCAAGCAAGCCTTCCAGCTTAGAATTTCCATTTCTTAGTTGGGAAAATATAACTTGACCAGAAATTCCCAAGTACGCATGTCTTTCCCTGCCCCCCATAGCTGGAGGCTCCTTCAGAACCCCACCACAGGCTAACTGAACCCTAAATCCATGCATTATCTTGTGTTGCCACCATGTGGTTCATTCAGGCAGTGCAACTGAATTCTGCACTATCAAAATAGTCCATTGTATGCCACTTACATCTTCTGAGAGAGAAAAACGGATGAGAGAAAGGTGCAAAGCGTTATGCACAGGTGAAAGGCATAGTCACAGTCTGGCTTTCTCACTGGGGCTCAAGACATCCCAGCACCCCACGTAGACTGTCTTCTCAGTCTTATAACCAGGAAGCCTGAGGCAGGAGGATGAGGAAGCTGTGCACATGCATGTTGTCACCTCCTGTCAGAGTTGTCTCCACACCATTCCGCCCTGCTTGGCTCTTCCAGGTGGAGAGCAAAGAGCTTCACAATTGGACCCACAGTTCTCAGCGCATCAGCCTGAGATGGCCCTAGTCTGTCTTCATACTGACGGAACAAAATGGACAAAACACTTTACTCATTGAAAAGAGAGACAAATGTACTAATAATCCCAATAAGTAAATCCTCAGAAGCCAAATTACATAATCAGAGCTGCCCTGCTGTTTATGTGCTCTAGTGACAGTAACGTAGTCTATGAGGGTAAACAAGGCAGAGAGTAGCACCAGATACATGGAGTTGGACTCCTAATGAATGGGTTAGAGTTTAACTCACACATTAAGGACTGTAAGCTATATTCTTTGACTTATACTTGGGAGTGAGAAGAATAGAAAATTATTTTAAAAAAATATATGAATATGCAAACTGCCAAAGAGATGCAGGGCCGTTCCTTCCACTCCCAGCAGGAAAGAAATCCAAAGTGTGGAGAGACCTCACCTTTATTTATAGTATGAACATTTTTCATTTTAACCACATCTTGACCTGGTATAGCAATTCTTAGATAGCGATGCTAACAGACCTCATCCCTTCTTTCACCCTGTGACGGCAACAAGTGTTTGTGAGCTACTGTACTCCTGAGGTCTTTTGGATCACAGAAGGAACCTCTCTCATCGTGAATCCAAGACTCATTATGATGGCAGTCCCTTGTGTTCTGTGTTCTGTCACACCCAAAATACTGGGTGCTTATGCAGTGGAGAACCTAGCATTTGTACAATGCTTGAAAAAGCTCATATTTATATTCACAACCCTACACCTGTCCTGGTGTACAACTTTTGTCACCCAGGCTATTTTCTTCTTATTACACTATCTCTTCCTAAAATTTAGGGTCTAAAAATATGTGGTCCTGTCTTAACAATAGCAGCTTATAGGCTTTCAGGAACAGGATGTGAGGACATGAAGGATGAGAAGTGGTGAGCTAGGGAAGTGACATGTTTCCTTGAGAGAGACTAAAGCTGATAACACAATTCACCAGGAGTGCTGGAGCAGAGCAGTGCTCCCCATCAGACACCAGAAACCTCATGCTTGACTGCAGAGCACAGTCCTGCTTGACCAGGACAGGAAGGCATTTTGAGCCTCAGCTCCCATATCCGTGTTTCTGCTTATTTTTACTATTTCCCGGCCTCCAATTCTATTTTGCCCCAAGGTCATTGTATTACAGTTGATGATTTTGCTGCTCTATGTTCTGTGAAGGTGGCTTTAGACAGCAGTGTGTCTTTCCGTCTCTCTAAAGATACAAACTCTAGATGTCATGAGGACAGTCAGGCATCATCACCCTCAGTTCTGAGTTGGTAGCCTTCCTAATAAATGGCATGCTTTGTTTTGTTTTGTTTTGTTTTTTGTATGTGTGTATGTATCCTTTCTAGAGTGTCCTGCCATACTTTGTAGCTACAAAACTGGCGAAAATACGGAAGCCAACTTTGGATAAGCCCTCTGCAGAGACGTTTGTGAAGTCTGCAATCAAAACGGTGGGTCTGCAGTCACGGACCATGGGGTATGTGGTCCATGCTCTCATGGTATGTATGTTTTTAGATCTTAACCATATTTTTCAATTTGGACCTTTCTTTCTGTATGATCTCTTAGAATCAAGATGTATACTTTGCCAGACAAGGTGGTACATGTCTTTAATCCTAAAATAGACGTTTATGTTTTATTTCAAACTGTATATCTAAGAACTTCAAATCTCTATAAGTAATAGTGTAGAGAAATGAAAGATGGCCGATAGGTGGCTTCAGTTTAGCTCAGTTGTGGGCTGTGCTTATGTATCTCCCCATTTCTTTTCCTAGGGGTCAATAAACTCAATCTTGCCTCGTTGGATTTATTTTAAAATAGCCATGGGTTTTAACAAGTCCTTGCGGAGTCGCAGTCTGAAGAAAAACAAGAGGAACTAAGTGTTGATGAGTCATTGAGCCCCTTGGCCAGATGCTTGGGCCTGTACACATTCACCCAGGGTGCTGTCTGTCCCCAGAATCTCCACTGTTGTTTCAGTAATTACTAACATGGCCAAATGTTGGCATAATTATAGGAAAACAAACTCCTTTTAGAGGCTTTTAATATATATTCTGGTTACAACCAGGAGTAATTTGAAGTTCAGTATATATGCTCTTGCCGAATGTATGAGAACACTTTGACAGAAAGGAACAAATCCCAGAATGACAGAAGTAGACAGCATGCCAATAATCACCTTATGTATTGTCTGAAACCTACTATATAGTGTAAGGGCTAGCTACTTTGTTGTTTGTTGATTTGTTATGGGTGGACACAATGCAGTTTACATAGATTAAGGTTTTATAAATGTAAGTCCCAGCTCTTGTATTTATATGGAAAAGTTCTCCAGAGTAGCTAATGACTTCAGAGAATCGAAGTACAGAGTTCTTTCTGACATATAACTCCACACATGCCGTCCTTGTAATGCATCTTATGTCTTCTCTGTTCAAATGTATGTAAATGCTGAACGCTGTATAATATGATTGAAATGTAAAGGCAAATAGGCCAAAGTGTACATCAAGACCAGCAGCATCCTGTGGTGCCATTGGGATCCAGGAAAGCAGCCTGCGTGGACACCCAGCCTTCTTTATGTATGTATTGCACCCCGACAGACTCCTTCTGTGGTAGTGATGGGCCATGGGAATGGCATTGTTCTAAGTTGGTGTTCCATTAGAATTCATATATATGCTTTTAATAAAAAAAAATGATGTAACTGGTATTGAATGGAAGTATTTTTTGATGATGGAAACTAAAGCCCCAGTTACACTGCCATAAAGTAAGCTAAGACTGACTGTAAGCGTCAAAATATACACAGAGATGTCACTAGGAAGGATTCAGTTCTGTGAAATATGCAAGGACCGTCATTGTATACACAGATTGCAATTCCTAGTTTGAACAACCAGCAAACCTATTTTAAAAAATTAATTGATGAAGTGTTTAAGTATTTCAAACTGTTAGTTTCACCAGCTAGGAAAACACACCGCCCCCCCAACATACATACAGAAAATGCTATCTGCTCTTAAAATCATTGTGTAAAGTATTCTAGCAGTGACCAGTTAGGAACAAATAATCTCAGAATATAGGATAATTATTTAAATATTATACATTTAGCTTTATGAAAAGCATATCTTTGTTCTTTTATTTTCTTATTGATTTTTATTGAGCTCTACATTTTTCTCTGCTGCCCTCCCTTTCTCTCCCCTCCCCTTCAACCCTATCCCATGGTCCCCATGCTCCCAATTTACTCAGGAGATCTTGTCTTTTT
>LOJH01006216.1:0-24234 GCA_001685095.1 Ellobius talpinus | reverse complement strand
TATCTATCTATCTATCTATCTATCTATCTATCTATCTATTTTTGGAAATTGACTGTGACCATTAATCACTTATAATCAACCCCTTTAAAATGAAAACAACATTTATAAACAATCATTTTGGAAATTTGAATGTAGTTTTCTCCAAACTGCTTCCTGCTGTTTTTTGGGCAAAGTATTTTTTAGGGGTTTAAGGAGATTTTTCAAGAGCTCTTGTTATATAAAACCATATTAGCCTGGAACGAATCCACAGGTTTTCATCTTCTGTGGAGACAAAAATAGAACCTCTTTTCCAAAGTAACATATCCTTAGACTCAAATTTTGAAGTCAAGANTGTATATTCCATCTTTATGTGGCTTATTTTTCTTTATTCCTTTAATCTATGACTATTTGTACTCTTTTATATTACTTTTATTGTCTCTTTAAAGACTTTGTTCTATTTTAAAAACTATTTACTTCTTTTTATATCTGTCTGTACTCTTTTTCTTCTCTCTCCCAAGCCTATTTACATTTTTTTTAAAACACACTGTGACTCATTTAGAGGTTGTTTATGTCTGAATCTGTCTTTATTGCATATCTGTCTGACCAGGAGCACCTCTTAAAATACTAAGCGCTGTGACTAGGACTAAGGCTGCTTTGCCTTTTGGCTCCACCCAGTCCAACACAGTGGAGGTATGTTCACCACCAGCTCTATGATCCATGTTTACTGCCCCAGCTCCAGGAACACAGTGGGTCTGTGTTGCCATTAAGCAACTTGTAGCACTCTGCTTACAAACTCCATTTAAATGCTCCAAAACTCTATTTTAAACTTAGCATATCCTTCAATAGTTGGAAATTCAGGAGGTACGATTTGCTTTTGATAACCTCCACTTTATGATAATCTTCTGTAAATGTCCTGAGTGTGAGAGGTTGACTATACCTTCCTGGCTTTAGGGGAGAAAGTGCCTCTGTTGAACTGAAAGAGCCTGAAGGATGCTTCACAGTCAGTCACAGCTTCTTTTGCTTTTGGAATTCCCCTCTTTCCTTGTGTTTTGTACTTTCATCTTGCTCTGCCTAAAACATGTCTATTAACAATGATGCATTCTTCAGCTCGCTTGCATTTTGGTCCTCGGTGTTTTGCAAGTACAGTGGAATTTGTATAAAGGAAAGTAGGGCATTTATGGAGCTCATACCTTGTACCCTTCTCACACTTCTAGGATATTTAAGTTTCAACCTTTATCCAGATTTTTTTTAAAAATCACATGCTCTTCCCACTTTATTGAGAAGAGCCCAGGAAGAGGATTCAGTTAGTCCTGCCTTCCTGATGGGTTCTGGCCATCCTAATTCTTTATTGTTTCCTTGGATTCCTTAAGATAGTGGGCTCCCCTCTGCCACAGTTTGACTATAAAATATCCCACACAGGCTTATTTCTTTGAACTCTTTGTCTCCAACTGATGGTAATGTTTCAATATTTCAGGACATTGTGAAACTTCTAGTATGTAGGGCCTGGCTGGATAGCATGGGTCACTGGGAGGTGAGTTTTAAGGTTGTGTAACCTGGCCCCATTTTCTACCTTCTTTCTGATTCCTGACTCAGCTAAATTAGAGGAGTCTCAGCTACACACTGTGGCCACCATGGAACAGTCAGCTTCCATGCCTTCCCTGCCATCATGGATTTGTGTACACTCAAACTGTGAGACAAAACAGATCCGTTCACCTTTATGTTGCTCCTTGTCCCATTTTGAGCCACAGCAGTGAGATAAGTAACTAACACATCCCTGTTCTGGGCAGCCTTCTACCACCTGCAACACAAGAGTTCCAGTGATGTGTGTACTTTATCGTGATCTCTTGGAGATTATCCCCTCCAGGGCTGGAATGTAGCTCAGCCTGAGTACTTGCCTAATGTGAGAGGGAGGAGAGGGGAGAGAGAGAGATTGTTTCTTGCATATACATTTATCATTGACCCCAACTGAAGGAAAGGGAATACTTTCTGAAACAAAGATTTGATTAGGTTGGTTGCAAATGTTTAATTTGCAACCAGGATGATCTTGAAGAATTTGGTCATATGGGTCTTTCAGTGTAAAGTTCTTTCTAACTTGTAAATTTTGCTAGTATTAAAGTAAGGCATAAAGTGTACTAAGCCTTGGAAATTGCCACCATGAAGACTCAGATATCTTCTTAGAATGTAACTGACTGTGTGTGCACCTGAAGCCTTCTGCAGAAGTCATTCATGAGCAGCTGGTAACAGAGGAAGGAGCAGAGGGAGTAGAGGAGTGAGGTTACCAGCCTGGGAGAAGCTTCTGGTGCTGAGAAAGATGGGGCAATGCCAGGCTGATGGATGCTTGTGCTGCATCATCTGAAGCATCTTCCGATGCCCCATAGCCAGGGCAACTGCTTGACTGTTCAGGGCAGATATCTCATTGTGCAAGTCACATAGAACTTACTGTTAGAATAAAGCATGGATGAGTACCAGGGAGCCTGGGCAAGGTGCTCTGACCATTTTTTCTGCTTAAATATTCCCTGTCCTCCCTGAAGCCTAACTTCTCAGCATCTTAGTGTCCACAGTTCTGTGCAGAAACAGGACTCAGTCACCATCAGTGTCTTGATTAGTTACTGGAACTAATTGACTCTGTCTCTTTGCCCCTCATTACAAAGCTTCTCTGAGAGAATTAAACTACACTTGAATCAAACCTCCATTCTTTATCCAATTATCTGTGGTAAACGGCCTCCAGATGACTTAGGGACCCCTCCTACAGAGAAGCCAACTACCCTCAACTTGCTCAGGAAAACATGGAGAAAAAGCCAGGCATGGTGGTTTATGCCTATATTACTATCACTTCAGAGACTGAAACAGTATGATTATCATGAGTTCCAGGCCAGCCTGGGCTATGTAGAGGGTTTTTAGGGTAGCCTGTGCTACACAGCAAGTTCCAGTCCAGTCTGGCCTATATAATAAATTCTGTCGTAGTCTGGGCTACAGACTGAGACCTTGTATCAAAAAACAAAACCAAAGAAAGTAAAACACCAAACCAAAGAAAAATAACACAAATAAAACTGGGTGCTACCTCTGTGCGTAATGAACATTTCCATAAGAATTCATTCTTCGCCACAGAAAAGAACTTACTTTCAGTCTGTTTTTTAAAAGCAATCCAAAACCTTCTACGTATTTCAAGGATGACCCAAGCTATAACATCCTTGACACTTAGAGAGATCCCTGGGAGGATGTCTGCTGTGTTTGCTGCGGCAGCCTTCAACCTCACCATTAAGCTTGTCTTGTCTACAAGCTTACAAGGCTGACAGGCAGTCACGCCTTTGCAAACGCTATCTACAGCTGCTTCTTAGAAGGCTGCTGTGTTGTTCCTTATTCAACACGTGCGGAACTTCGTGCAACCCTTGAAAGAAGTGAGGTAAAGGAGCAACAGCAAGATAAAGAGTGCCAGGAGGTGCACGCTGGAGAAAAGCCTGCTGCTCTTAGCTGGGTTACATGTTACGGTGACTTGATTGATGGAACAACCACAGTACAAGGTGAGAGGAAATCAGATCAGAGTGTGAACCTACTCATTGAATTAAAGATCACAGCCCGGGAAACACTGTGTGGACACAACGGGCTGATATACGAGACATAAAAACATGTCCTTCTGTCTACCAAGAGGGAGACAGGTAGGACATGAAGGTGATGTGGTGACCATGGGACAGCTAGTGATGAGAGTAACAGATGTTTGACCTTGTAGTGCTAGGCTCTTTCCTTTGTCCAAAATAAATATACAGCATCTTCAAATGTATACACATACACACACACATATATATATATATACATATATATGTGTATATATACATATATATTTCTGTTCTGTCTCTTGTTTGACATGGGTAGATAGAAATGGTGTTGAAACTGGAAACATGGTTAACTGAATATAAGGTGTGTTTTATGTAAATTTCATGACAACTACAAAGCCATAGCTTAGAACCAAAGGGACTGGAGGTGGTCATCAGATAAAGGCACTGACTGTCATGCCTGATGATCTGAGTTTGATCCACACCGTGGATGGAGTTGCCCTCTGACCTCCACATATGCACAGCAGCATGGGCCTGCACACTTACATACAACATGCCAATATCCTTGTACCCATGAGAATAAATAAAATGTTTGAAAAAAGGAAATGAGGCCCACCACTCAATCCCCAAAGAACTTCACAGAAGAATAAAGGAGACAAAGATAACTAGAAAACAACAACAGAATCACTTGTTATCATCAATAGTTACATTGGACATAAGTAGATTAAATTTTCCCTAAAAAGAAAAGACACGGAGTGAATGAATGGATTAAGCAAAACAAGACCCAGCTATGTGCTACCTACAAGGGACTCATTTCCACTTAAGGACAAATGCAGATTGGCTGTAAGAGATGGAAAATGACACTCGGGAGACAAATGGAAATTAAGAGGCCAAAGGCAGCTGTGATGGTTAATCTTGACTGTGACCCTGCCCTGATTCAGAGTCACCTAGGAGACAAGCATGTCTGTGAAGATGTCAGCAGAAAGGTTTAGGTGAAGAGAGGAGGTCATCTCTTGGTGGCCAACAATATGCATTCTCCACTTAGAGCAAGCAAAAGGCTTCAGACATCTTGGTGTCTCTACGAAGAGGCTGCTCACCCAGCCTGGCCCTGTATTCCAATTCTTCTCAGCTCTCCAGCACAAGGTTGTTTTCTTCACTGAGAAACAGGGCTGCCATCCGATTTGAATGTTAACTGCAAGGTGAGGAACAGACAGACCTGTGGCTGAGGCAGACCTGGATCAGGGAAACAGAAGCCAGGGCAGAGAAAGCACCGCTGAAAACAGAGAAAGGAATGCTTTGTGAGCCCTGAACAGGGAGGAGAAATTGAATCCGAGGCCCACTTCCCCTTGGTGACCAGGCTGGCTGGGAACACACCATTGGAGGCACAGCTGAGAGTAAGGAGCTGCAGGGCTGAGAATCTGGAGGAAGGGGTTCACATGGTGCGATGGTCTTGCCCCAGGCTCTTGTGACAGCACACAGCAAGGGAGAAAGGTACAGATTCTTCCAGGTGGCTTTACCTTTCTGATGCTCAGTAGTCATGCAGCCGGCACTGTAGATTTCCTAGTGGATACGAGGTCACCTCAAACACAGTAGAGAACCTTCTGGATGCTCAGCAGACATGCAGCCGGCACTGTATGCTTCCTGGTGGGTATGAGGTCACCTCAAACACAGCAGAGAAATCGAGTCTGCTAGAAGACTGCCACACTTTATCCCATCAGTTAATCAGAAGCCTGTTGTCTCACAAGGGAGAATCCTTGTGATGGTTTGGGTATAAACTGTCCCTGCAAATGCCCATGTACTGGCAGTCTGATCCCCAACGCCAGGAATGTTGGGGAAGCGACACCCTCAAAGCGCTGGGACACTACAGGTGAAGGTTAAGGATGAACCGGGCCATTCACCAGTGGTGAGACAGTGGCAGGACAGGATGAGGAGTTGGAATGGGGCTCAGTCAAGTTCTCCAGAGAAGTCCCAGCAGCAGCTGAGCCGAGATGCCTATTTCAGGAAGGCAGGAGGTAGGGGATCAGGGGCCTGAAGTCAGCCATCAAAGCAAGCGCGGAGAGCCGCAGATGGTCACTCAAGAGCTACTAACGTGACATCCACAAGCCCCCACAGCAGGTTTGGAACTGTGCTTCAGACCTATGCTCTCAGAGCCCCCAAACCCCGTGTCCCAACAGCCCAGCACAAAGCTAATCAAGAAGATTATAAAGCTAATAAAGAAGAAGAGGGAAATCGGCTTGACGAGGTTGACTGGTGTCGTAATGGCCTTCACGTACACACCTAAGGGCTGCTGCAGTGACTAAATGCTGTAAATATCATTTCCCAACATTACAGAGACTGTCTAAACCCCATGATTTCTCTGTTTAGGGGAACACCCCCCACCAGTACCTGTATTCTTGACACCCTACTAGAATGTATTCTGCATCATGTTTTGCAATGGAAACAATGGCTGGGAATTGTGGAAGGGTAACGTAGAGGAAGGAGGGGGAGGATCTAATTTGGAAACTACCCCCATGGAGTGAGCCGGTGTTCTGCTGTCTTCAAGCAAGTGAGAGACTGTAGAAAACAGCCATGAATATACCCGCTAGAGCAAGAACTAACATTGAGAAAATCCAGGTCATGGAAGGAAATTGGCAGGGAAGGTCGCTTTGAGAAAATGGCTTCTGGGCTGAGTCTGAGGAGAGTGAAGGTGGAGCCAGCCAGAGTGTGGTCAGAGAAGCAAGGATCCAGGTCAGGGGGTGACTGGCAAATCCCAGTGGCAAGGGAGCCTGTGTCAAATTACTTGGACAAATCCTCCCTCCATCTCTTGCTATGGGAGACCTTGCCATCTTTATCCTCCCTCCACCCCTTGCTATGGGGAGGGGCCTTGCCATCTTTTTCTTGGCTAATGACCCAACAGTTTGGTTTGGTTATATTTTAGTTAACATGCAAATTGGTTTGTTTTTATTCATGTTGTCTTTGAGACAGGTTCTCTTTATGTAGCCCTGACTGTCCTGGAACTCAACTATATAGACCAGGTTGGCCTTGAACTCATAGAGTTCTGCCTGTCTGTACCTCCAGAGCTGGGATTAAAGGTGTGCTCCACTATGTCTGGCTACAACTTGGTTTTATCACAGAATTTCCAAAACAGTTTGTTTGTGCTATCCTTCCCCCTTGTCCCCTTATGTTTTCATATTGCATGTTATATTTTCCCCCCTCCCTTAATCCCTTTTCACTTCTCTCTGGTCCCCTTTGTAGTTTCATGACATTATCCAGACTCACTCTTGCATGCCCATAATTGTACACATGTGTAAAAATTAGAAGCCAGGATCCATATGAAGGAGATGTGTGGCATTTGTCCTTCTGAGTCTGAGTCACTCACTTGATATAAGGATTTTCAGATCTGTCCTCTTTCGTGAAATTTTAAAATTTTCATTCTTTCTTACAGCCGAATAACATCCTATTGTGTATATACCACACTTTCATTATGCAGTCATCTTGTCCACAGACTTCCAGATTGATTCTATTTCCTTGTTATCCTCAAAGGAACAGAAACTACCATAATGTACAAGGAATTTTGTGGCTGGATATAGAGTCTTTGGGATATATATATATATATATATCAAGTATTACTTGATCATGTGATAGCTCTAATTTTAGTTTTTTGAGAATCCTCCATATTGATTTCCGTAGTGACTGAACCAGCTTACATTCCTATGAATGTGAATAAGGGCTCTCTCTACTTTCCTCAAATCTTCACCATCATTTGTTTTTATTATTACATTTTCAATGATAGCAATCCAGACATTTAATGATAGAATCCAGATACCTAGGTGGGATCCCTAGGCAGTTTTGATTGGCATTTCCCTGGCAGAAAAGGATGTGGGATAATTTTAAAGATATTGACCGTTTTTGCTTCTTTTAAGAATGGTCTGTTAAGTATTTTTTTCATTTGTTTTGTTTTGTTTGGGCAGGTAGCTATTGTTGCTGTGAATTCATGGGAGAATTGGGAAGTCAAAATTCTGTTCATATCAATTGTCAGTATTAATATATGAGGATGACCTATTGAGCCACATCTGTCCCCCTCCCCATCATCTTGAAAAAATATCTTTGGGCTATCACCTTGGCACTGAAAAAGTAGGTACTTTGAATGCTCAAGGAGGTCCCTCACAACCATGATAAGACTTGGGGTGTGGGATGACTGAGAAGTAGGGACATATAGAAAGTCATTTTCCTAACAGAAACCAGGAGAAAATACACATGTTGACCAAAGACCTAGGCTTTACCTATCAGGCACCCATAGTCCCACACTTCAGGTCAGCTGTTCTCCCCGTCACATGCCATGAAGAACATACAGGAAGCTGGCAGTGGCTGTGAACCAGGAAAACTTTATTTAAGAATATGGGGCAGCTAAGCCTCTGGGTATTTTGCTGGTAAATATTGCATTTCAGAAATCTGTTTATATCAGCTCATTAAAAAATTAATTTGCCTGCTTAAGAACACATGGCTGAGAGAGATGGTGGATGTGTTTGTTTGGACTTAATTGCAACAAGTGGGTTGTCCACACTCAGAGCCACAGCAATAGGTCTCCGTCCTTTGCTCCTATTCCCCAGGCTTGTCACCAAAGAGCTTCCTTGTATGCATTGGCGAAAGAAGGCACAGCTGTCCTTCATGGAGAGGAAGGGGGCAGCCAACCAAGTTTTCTTGTTGAGTTAAATTGCTCTAGGATGTAAGATGGAAATTGGGTTTAATATTTCTGGGAAATGTCATTTGCAGCCCTTCTCCCTCCTGCTTGTCCAGATCTACTCTATAAAATCAAATGTAATTTCTAAAATCATGACTTTCCTTTCTCAAGTTCCATTAGAGATGTTGGAGGGAAAGTAGGGAAACACCGTGCGTTGTCTGGAGATAAGTCTCTCCTCCCGGTGGATCTGAAGGAGAGAAATAGGATTTCCCCCTAACTGCGGGTTGCTTTGGTTTTCAGCAACACTAGAAGTGGCTCTGAATATTTAATCAGAGCAGTTGGCACAGCATTGAACACCCAGTGGGTGCTAAATAAATGATTCTCAACTGTTTGTAGAAGTGGGGGCAAGTGAATGATGTAGACAAATGTGCCGATATTGTTTGTATTCCTGTTGCAGTCCCCGCCCCCAACCCCTCTGTTTGCCACTTCCCAAACCTCCAATTATCATGATTTCCAAACACTCCAAAAGAAGTAGGGGAAAGTTTCTGTTCACAATAGAGAAAATGGCGTACGAAGCCATCAATTTCTTTTTTTGCTGACTTTTCCTGGGAAGACATAAACATTATTTACCCCACATGATGACAGAAGAAAGCAGTGACTCCACCCAAATCTAGCTTGGAACCAGCGAGTTTATTTGGGTTACTTAGGCAGTAGGTATGAGGAGTTAACTTAAAGGAATGTGAGCCACTCAAAGGCAGCTGCATCATGGGAAGCCCAACTGTGTGGCTGGTGGCTGAGTCTCTGGAGCTCCCTACACTTCTCATAGGCAGCTCCACCCTAGAGTCTCCTCTCCTTGACCAACAGTTGCTTACTGGTTATATAACTGTGGGGTCCAGCCTATGAGTCTTGTGAGATTTTGAGCTTATGGAGTCTTGAGGAACTCCAGGAATACCCCACAAGGGAGTGTTTCAATTAGGAGGAAATACCTATATAACATGTATTTCCTACATCTACTGAACAAATGCCTTAGTCTCCCCCCCATTTCTGTGATGAAACATGCCTACAAAAGGGTTTATTCTGAGTCATATCTCAAGAGTACATCATGGTGGGGAGTTGAGGTGTCAGAGTCTTGAAGCAGTAGGGTCACATCGAATTCACACCAGGGAAGCCCAGACCAGTGCATGCTGCTTCTCAGCTCCCCTTTCTCCACGTGTGCTGTCTAGAATCCCAGCTAGGGAATGGTGCCACCCAGAGTGGACAAGTCTTTCCATCCATCTCAATGAGCACAATCAAGACAACCCCACCAGGCATGCCCAGAAGCCAGTCTCTTTTCTACCACATTGAGGCCATCATTCAACACAGCCCAAATAAGTAGCAACAATGAGTATCAAATAAACTCATATTTCTTTCCTCTTATGTTAAAAAGCCCAGGGTTTTTAGTTGTTGTTATTGTTTGTTTTGTTTTTTGCTTTGGACACAGAACTCTCAATCTTTCCCATTTGTTCTAGCATCCATCAAGCAGGAACTGAAAGGAGGGTATGTGGGTTTGCGGTGGTCCTGTGTGGCTCTCGCACAGGGATACTCTCTCGCACCATCCTTTCCTCCTTGGGCCAGGAGAAAAACTTCAGTTCCCACCCAATGAGTGAAGTGCTCATAGATAAAGTGTCACTCCCCTCCAAAAGGAGACTTGGTTATGCACTCAGAACTCCATAGTCATGTTTTTATTGTTGCCCAATGCCTTTTAGATCAGCACAAGCCCTGCAGGAAATCAACGCTGGAGCAGCATAATTAGGATGTCTTTCATAGTCGTAAACGGTAATCCCACCAGAGAACAGATTAAGAATTCACGAGCATAATTTTTGGCACCAGGTACCCACAGTTCCCTTTTCTTTTTGAATAATTCATTATTTAAATACCTCGATGCATGTTCCCTGCAACCCTGTATATCACAGCCAGGGTACGGAGAGTAAGAGCCTCATTCCCCATCTGTCCTAACTATAAACGTATTTGAGGCTCATTACTGTAACTGGGTGTCAGGGAACAGCAATGGTCACCAATGTCAGTTTCAGTCAGTCACATTAGGGGCCAATTTAGGGAAATTCAGTTGGGCCTTCTTCAGGACATTAGCCAAGCAGAGGTCTAACTTTCATAGTGAACAAGATGTTCACTTTAAGGAAAAGAAGAGGAGGACCTGGGGAGATGACTCAGTGGATAAAGTACTTGGCATACAAATGTGAGGATCCGAGTTCAAATTCCCAGAACCCCTGCAAAGCTAGGTGTGGTGGTGCTCATCTGTAATCCCAGCAGAGTCAAGAGGAGGCTTTCCTTCTTAGACCTTGCCTCAGGTGGGTGGAGCTGCCCTCTGTGATCTATGTCTGCAATGGTCTGCACTCACAGGCTCTTAAAGTCTGAGGCTGTCAGAACGGCCGGGGGCTGCTGACAAAGGGAGCTGGTGCCGGAGCACAGGAGCCTCATCCAAATCCATGTGCTTGTTAGCCGGCCACACAAACTTATCCCCTAACTCTCTGTCCGTGGTTGCTTCAGCCCCTGACGAGTTCTCCTCCACCTTCCCTGCTTCCGGCCTTCCATCCTGACTCCATACACTGAGAAGTTGAATCTGACAATCTCAAGACTCCTGTTCAGCCCTCTTGTCCAAGAATCTTGAGGCCTTTTATTTGACCACGCTACGGCTGTGTCCTGTGACCAGCCTCTGCTGCACTCAGTGGAGAGGGAGGAGTCACTCACTGGCCAGGTAAGCTTGTGATCCCTGGTGCTGCCTGTGAGAGCTGGTTTCCATAACAACCCAGGCAACCCTAGGTAAAGTTCCCCTGACTGGTTTTGAAACTTCTAGACAGGAAGCTCTGGTAGCTTCTACACGGCTTAGGGTCCTTCAGTGTGTGGTGGCATCAGAAGAAAAGTCGTGAGTGTCCTCACACCTGCAGGACCTGCTGGACAGGAACTCACAGGTACCAGAAGCAACTTTGAGGAGGCACCGAGTTAGATCTTCAGAGCTCAAACCAGGGATGCAGACTCCTTCCTTTGTTGAGGTCTTTGATAAATTTTAATTACTTTATTATTCAAAAAAATTTTCCCTGGATGCCTTTATCCCAGTGCTTCTAAAATCCAGCATGGCATTCTATGCCTCCCTGGAGAGTTTTCAGTGTTGCCACCAGCTGGGTGTTACGCTCTTATTCACGTCTTTAGGAAAGCTAGAGTCCCAGCTGAACACAGTCGACACCATTTTTGTGACCTTGGGCTGGTGTTTAGTCCATGAGTACTGTTTTCACACTCAGCTGCAAACACTGACTGAAATGGCCTCCAGACTTTCCTGTCTCCTCCTCCTGAGCTTCAATTCTCAGCTTCAACATTCAACCCTTGCCCCCGGTAACAGGACTCTAAAACCCCACCATCCAGGTCCTAGCCAGTCACTATGACTTGCAGAGACCTTGTACACAGCAGGAAGAAGCGAGGTGTTAGCTGACATTGAGCTCTGCTTCTAGGAACATCACCAAGGCTTTCCTTCAGCCTTCCCTGGCTTTCATTGTGGGCTGAGTTAAAGTTTTCCCAAGGTCATTCTTGTAGAAAGCCAGGCAGAAGTCCCCTGTGTCTTGCCATTGGCTTTGTCTTGGACATGCCCTTGACTAACGGCTCCCAAGACCAGATGAATAGAAATGGCAGCAACACAGGAAATGAAAATAGGGAGGAGCACTCCTTGGGTCTGTATTCTAAGCAGCCTGACATTCAGAATCTAATAACTTTTTGCATAAAGTAAACCTTGATAAGCATGGCGCTATTAGGTTCTACTGTGGAGAGGGAACTTTGCACAATAATTTGAACAGAAGCTGTAACGTCTCTTAAAAGTGATATGTGCCACAGTTTTGGCACATTCACCAGTGCTGGCACATGCAGCTCTTTCCTCATGTGTGGCTCACCTGATCCTCATAACCTGGGCGGGGGCAAATAGGGAGGGCAGTTCTATCCCAGTGCGCTTCCTGGGGGAAACTGAGGCTCCAGGTGTGAGAAGTCTTCCATGGTTGACTCTGGATGGCAGCCCCTACCTGAGCCACTGTCCTTCCAGGCACGGTGTCTCTTCACGCCCGTCTTCAGCTGTCATTTCTGTGAGTCTCTTTTCCCCTGAATGCGCTCTTATCTTTTGCAGGGCTGAGGCCACTCTTTGTGCCAGTAGGCAGTCTGTACTTGTTCCTTTCAGGCCCCTGGCAAGCAAAAGCAGACACTCTAAACGAGTGGCAATTATCCCTCTTGGTTCCTTTATACAGAGCTCTGTAAATAATTTATTTGGATTTGAGGGTCTAGAGACAGAAACACATATCGAACTTCTTGGTAACCAGGTGAATTCAGCGTCTGGAACTTAAAGGCAGGCAGAAAACAAGTGAGAAGGAAACGTGCCTCTTTGAAATCAGAGAAGACAGCAAGACTTCAGAGCCCGGGCGGGAGGCTGGAGTTGGCCAGGCTGTGGCAGAGGAAGTTTTCTCGTGGCATTTAAAGGTCACCCAGGGGGTTTCCACAACTATATCGTGAGCCTCCCTGTAGCAAGGATTTTGAAGCAACTGTCTGTGAAGTTGGAAAACAGGCCTGCACTGGAGCTGGTCCCAAATCCCTCCTGCTGCACTCAATACCTGCATCAAACAAAGAAAATTGTGTTTGCCGGGCTGGCTGGCTGAAGTCACAAGATTCCCAGTATCACACAGGGCTCCGGAATGCCTGTGAAACCTCCCGTGGAGGGGAAGATTGTGCACCCCACCTTCCAGATAACTGCCTTTAGTACCAGCCTGAAAAACCATGTGATGGTCATGGACCTGGTAAAGAGGGACTGGCTTCCTTCCCAGAGACGAGCCAAAGTTTGTTTCATCCACACGTGCCAGGGCCTGAAGGTGGCTGAGCGGCAAGTCAGCAGATACAAGGTACAGCCGGGCTTTGGCAGGGTGGGAGGGCAGGTGCACACGGAGCTCGGAGATTCCAATGGAGGTCTGTGTGGGAGACACTGGCCACGTGTCTTTTCTGGTCTTGCAAAAACAATGATTTGTTTGTATCTTGGAAAATACTTTGTAAAAATCCTTCCTTTAATTTATTTCAGTTTTTTTTCAGTATGTTGGAGGGGATAACATATTAGCTAAATGTGACTGATATGCAATTGACCACAAAAATCTGCCCAAAGATTTCTGAGGTGGGTTGCTGGTATTATCCACACCTGGGAACTGCAGTGCACCCTGTGATTCTAGCGCTATTAGCCCTGTGAGTCTGCACTTACCTGTCTCTGGGAAGAAATGTTTGTCTGCCTGCGTGTTTAGAGGGAGCGTATTCATGACTGTCTTGCTTGAATTGAGATAGCAAGATTCCAGATTGGTCTTTTATTTTTCATAAGCATGAGCTTTAGTTTTCAAGCCCAGACTACTTTTTAGAAAATGGGGAGGCCTTTGGCAATTGAAAATGTCAACCTGAGATAAACACATCACCATGAAAGATATCTGTATTCTACTCGGGGTACCAGCCATAAGTGCTTATCTTTTCAGAAAGTAAACACATGTGAAATCTGATCAGCTTTCCATTGTACATGGAATAAATTATGTATGGCAATGTAATTGACTCCCAGATAGCTCACTTACCCATCTCTTTGGACGACTGTAACATGCACATCGCTAATGCTTTATGAAAAGGTGAGTGTTTGAATATTGATGTTGTTATTGGGAAAGCCCTCCCTTGAGTTCTGGCAAATACTTGAGACCTTTGATCACCGACACTTGGCAGTAGGGAAGCCAGCCTGACTGGGAGGAACAAGTTTCGCAGGGTTCAAGGTTAGCCTTCTTCCAGTTCCAGCCCTGGGAGAGTGAATTTCCATGTTCACAACAGATATGTAAAGGGAATAGGAAAAAAAATGGTGTTAATTAAATTCAGTAGTAGTCCTTATTCATTAATTCATTGCCCAATCAGCCAGAGCAAAAGGTGTGCAATTAGGATATAATTAAAAGAAACCAGAGATGTTATTATTCACAAGTAATTAATCGGATGGGGACAGAATTTTATCATTGTATAATTTCCATTGCGGCTATTTTCTAGTCCCCCAGAGAGGGGAGAACTTGTTGAATTATTTCATCATGCATTTTACAGTAGCCCTCGTGGCTCTGTTTTAGACCCTTCCTTGTGAATACCCTCTCTTGCCTTCCAGTTTTCATAAGACTTCCCCATTCATTTTTTCATTATTGTAGCCACACCGAAAGGAATGTGAAGGGTGTGTGGCCAGAGATTGCGGGAAAACTTCAAATACATTGATTGCCACAACTACATGTTCCTGTGGCTGAACTGTTTGCCACCATTAGCAGCCAACATCCTAGCCATGTGTGCTAAGTGAACCCGAGGCCACTCCCCAGCTAGCAGTTCAACCACTTGGCTAGTTTTTACTGAATCTATCTATCCATGAGACATGGTACGTACAGGGCCTGCTTCTTGGGTGCAAGGGCAGGCCAGCTTTGAAAACAACGAATAGGATCCAGGCCTCCTGACTTGAACTTTAAGCAGGGTTTAGGTTTAGAGTCGGGAGACACGGATTGGGGGGGAGGTGTGCACAGGAGGTCCACAAGCCAGGCATCTTCTCGGGTCTGGCAAACACATCACATTTGTCTGCGTCAGTTTATTCTGTGTATGATCTTTTTTTCTTATCAGATTTCATGTGTTTACTTTCTGAAGAGATAGCTGCTTCTGGCTGCTACTGTTTGCAGAATATAGATACCTTTTAGGGGGGGTTCTGTGTTTATCTCAGGTTGACATTTTTCACCTCCAAAGTCCAGTAGTAAACATTTCAGATTTTAAAATAGTCCAAAGCCATGGAGCGATTACAGTTATCCTCGTCAGGGCATGTCAGTACTGTTTAGACAGAAGGGGTAGGGAGAAACAAACCTTGGGGCTCCATTTCCCAAGCTGAATATACCCAAGAGACCAATTAACAGCCCAGCCTGCCATTGGACTCGGCCCAGTGACTTCTTCCCCTACATCAGCTCAGAGGCTTCCTGTTAACCCAGGCTCTGGTCATGAAGTGACTGATGGAATAGAAAATGAGCAAGGTCGCTGGGATGAACTCTCAATCCACAGGGATACTAGATTAAAGAAACGGGTTCATTTTTTCAATGAGAGCGTGTTTGGGAGACTTTTCTGTAAAAAACCTACTGATGTCAAGTTCCTGGGAGGAGCTGCAAGTCTGCTGACCTGAGGATGGGAAGTTCTCTCATACTGCGGTGGTAGTCCTGAGCTGCGTTAATGCCTAGAGAAATCACTGTCCACTTGGGACGACAATGATTGGTTAACTCCAGCCCAGGCAGGGTCCAGGTGTATCTGTCCCTTCCTTAAACTGCCTTCAGTTGGAGCCATGAGAAGAACCTGTGCTGAGTGAGAGCTTGCCAGATTAGGAAGCAGATGAGGGTGAGAATGTTGTAGATCCCGGGGCCTGATGTTTGCAAAGCCTGGATTCCTCTTGACCCCAAATGTGCCCTAAACAGGAACACTATGTGTTAAGGAAATTCTTCTTTGAATAAGTGTTCTGTGTGGTTAAGAAATTTACCACGCCATATCTGGACGTGGATGGTCCTGTCTGAAAACTATGTTTGCTATTCACATTGTGAGCGTGCATTCCTGAGATGCACCATGAATAAGGCCCAGGTGGCTTCACCAATCATGGGAAGGGAAGCCATAGACCGGTATGACGGATAAGCATCTCTCTTCCACAGGGTGCAGAGAACGAGCTTCAGTTGTCATACTTTGGTTTCTAACGAGTTATTAAGTACACAACAAGCCAAAGTAAAAGAGTAAATAATGATTAGCGGATAGAGAAATAGATACATAGGTGGCAAAAATCACCAAACTGGGCTTTCAGAACATCCTGCCGGAATGGGGAAGACCCTTTAAGGCAGTCATTTGGTGTTCCAGGTAGGGACTGTTCTGGGCAAAGCAGAGTGACCCATCCAATGATACCACCAAGAAAAAGAACAAATCGCACAGAAAGGTGACATCACTAAACCAAGGTTTACAAGCATTCAGCAGAAACTAAATAGGGAAGCCCTGATAAAGCTGCCTGAGTTCCCAGCAGAGTGGGTCCAAGCAGAGCAGGGGGACCCTCAGATGAGGCTTCCACGTCAAAACCAATAGGAGCAGATAATGCTATGGAACAGGGTGCTCACAACATCCAACAGAAACTGAGCAGGGAGGCCGAGGCAGTCAGCGGGAGTTCTCCCTTGGGCATTCTCTTCATGGTTGGACACCTAGCTAGCTTCTCCTTCCCTCTGCAGACACTTTTATATCACGAGCTAAGCAGTAGTAACCCTGTTGGAAATAGTTCCCCTTCTCCCTGTACTCAAGGGCACAGCATTTTGCTCATGGGCTGTTTTGTGCTCCCTGGCACAGAATTGGGGGTGGGTGACTCATCCCCAGACAGGGGACCTCAGAAGATTCTTTGAGACAAACATGCTTTTGTTTAAAACGGGGTTGGGCATGCACACTCCAGAGCCAGCCCTGGTGGTCTCAAATAAAACACGATAATTTGCCATTGTAATGTGCATTACAACCTCTCAAAAGATTACTGAGACCTGTCTGGTGACAGGTACATGCTGGAGCTTGTAGGTCCAGGCTTGCCTATCTGACTTCTGACAGGTGACAGTTTTAGACCTTCTCTAGGAAATGAGCTAGGGGAAGGTGACATATGTGGAAAACACTAATTATCCAAGCCTCTTTGACCATCTGCTTCTCTATTTTCCACTTATATTATTTGTTATCATCATCGTCATTATTATTACTATCTAGTGAGACTTTTGCCGGCAACACTTGGTTCTGGCTACCTAAAAGAATCATGGTGAAGTTTGAAAGTCCCTCTGTATGTGCGACCCAGCTAAGACCACTGTGTCTCCGTGGGCTCAGTGCAATATCAGACCATCAACACCAAATTGCAAGCAAACAATTCCTAGGAGGCTCCTTACCTCTCCCATTTCTCTCTGGTTCTCAATTCTCTCTACCTTCCCAATTACCCGAGGCAAACACTAATGGGGCTTTAAGACAGTTGTGGGTGACATTCACCATTCTTTCTGCTACTTGCCCATCTATTTCTACTGATTGATTTGCCTTCTGGTTATGGGTTATGTTTCCTTTCTTCTTTACATACCAGGCAAGTTTTCAGTTGGAATTTAGCTATTGTGACTTTTGCATTGTTTGGATGCTTGGTTTTGTTCTATGTCTGTAAAGAGTGTTGGCTGGGTTCTGGTGGCAGATTAAGATGCTTGCCGACAGTTTGGTCCTGCTGGGGTTTACCTGTGAGATCTAGAAAAGGCTGAGAGGAGGCTCCAGTGCAGAGCCATGGTTCTCTAATATCATGGCTCTGCACCATGGTAATGATTGGAGATAGTTTTGATGAGGGAAGCTTGGAGGAGGATGTGACTGATTCTAACGGGTAGAGGTCATAGATGCTGCAGCTTCTTTGTGTGAAAAATGTATGTGCATGTTTGTGTGCATGTATGTGTGAATATGTATCAAATCCAGAAATCAGCTTTGAATGATGCCATGTATCTTGCTTTTTTATTTATTTTTATTTTTTTATTTTTTTTTGAGACAGAGTTTCTCTATCACTTTTACCTGAAAACCACTGGTTTGGCTAGGCTGGCAAACCCTGGGAACTTACCCTTCTCAGCATCTTGAATTCTGAGACTATAAGAGCATATCACCACTCCAACACACACACACACACACACACACACACACACACACACATTTTTCCCCTAGGGGGTCAAGCTTTGATTATCATAGAACACACTTTACTGACTGAGTTATTCCTCAAGCTGAAATGGTGTTAACTTCTTCCAATACACAGTATAGCTCCCTTTCCTTGTGACAGAGAACACTCCAGCCTAAAAGGCCCCCAGTATTGAGAGGGAGAAGTCCTATTCTAGGACACACTTAGTTCCACTGTTAAGACATGGTCTTTCTGAGGAGTCTCTGGCTTTTCTGCTGTGATGAGACTTTCCCGCTGTTGGGAATGTGAATCCTTTCCACCTGTTTAAGGTCTTACTATCCCTTGGCCTGCCCCTTTCTGGAATTTCTTTCCCTTTGCTCTCAGATAGTTTTCTCTCAGGCAGATGCAGATCAGAAACCTTCAGCGGTCCCTTGTGACCAGCTGATGCCCTCTTTTCTCACAGTTCCTGCCCTTCATGAATGTCAACACCGGCCACCTGAGTTCGGCTTATGTCCCCGTGCTCAGTGAGAACTCAGGCTCTGCTGCTTCTCCACTCCCAGGGTCACAATCTGGAAGCCACCACATGTAGGAATAATTATGGAGTTCTTCCCTCTCATTTCCCCTCTATCAGGGATCACAGACCTGCATTTCTGACTTACAATGAGAAAAGCTATTGTGCCACTGCTTGTACTACGTTATTATACACTGTTGTGAACAGAAATAAATGCCTGCCAATATGGTTTTGATGTTGTACCAGGGCTGATAAAGTTTGCTCACGCGTGCGTGTGTGTGTGTGTGTGTGTGTGTGTGTGTGTGTGTGTGTACATGTTCATGCCAGTATACACATGGGAATGAGTGTATATGTGTTCAGGTACTTGTGAAGGCCACAGGTGAGGTGTCATTCCTCTGTAGCTACCTATTTTGTTTTTGGACACTTCTTAATGGCCTGGAACTTACCAAATAGGCTAAAGTGACTGACCAGTGAGCCTCAGGCAGCGACTGTTTTCACCTCCTCATTATGGGAATTATAACCACATACTGTCACACTTAACTTTTAAAAAATGTGGGTTTTGGGATCCAACTCAGGTCCCCATGCTTGCAAGATAAGCACTTCACCAACTCATCCATCTCCCCAGCCCCTCTACTGTGGACTTTGAAGAAGGCTTTCAAGTGGCTATGATGGGTCTTGAGGTCTTGAGTAATAAAAAAACACTCAAATTTGAAGTACTCAGGATTCATGATGACTTGATTCGTGAGATGATGAGGTCACAAAAACCAAACAGGAGGAAAAACAAATGCTTTCTTCTCTTGGCTATCAAAAGGTTCGTACCAGTGTTACCCAGTATCTCGTTGAGTTGACAATTCTGAGCCAGACCAAAGTCTGCTGGATCTTAATTTTCTTCCTCAAGTCCTGGCTGAGAAGAGGCAAGCAGATGGCCCTGAGGCTCAAGATGATCATTTAGCTTCCTCTTCACTCCAGGGCTATCCTGCCTCCTCCACTGTCCATGTCTGTTTCAGAAATCCATGGACTGTTGAAGTTTTATGTGTGGCGCTGGGAATTAAACCTAGAACCGCTGAAGTGCACATCTAGTCCCACAAGTTTGTGCTTTAAACACGAAGCCATGATCTGAAGTTCCAGCCCCATCCTTTGTATCCATAGGATCCAGCAGAAAGCAACAAAGACATCAGTAGAACCCACTCCGCTGCGAGAGCTGGTGTGGGAAGGGTGGGGGAGGTGTACCAGAGGGGAGAATGGCCAGGCCAGGATCACGGCGTGTGAGGAGCTCGGTGGAGGCAGAGATGGAACAAAGGAGGCTGGTGTGGCTGATTCATGAAAAGCCTCATTCATCCTTGCCACAGCTGTGTGGAACACATGAACCCCATTTGTTTTTTTCCAAAGAGAAAATTCCGAGAGGCTCAGAGAGCTGATGCAAGCATCACAGGGACAGTGTGACTCGGAGGACTCTGGCCTCGTGATGTCCTACTCTGAGGTCTGTGTTTCTCATGTGGTGCTCAGGAGGAGAAACGAAGAGGCAAGGTTCCTCTCCTGACTGTAACTGCTGGAGAGTGGTTCTGTGAGTTATCGCAGATGCAGCAAAAGCCCATCTCGAAGACAGCCAGTGAAGCAGGGTCTTCCACTGCCCCGTGGCCTCCTGCTGAAGATGTGGTTCTTTGTCCCCTCCTCTTGCCTGGAAACTTCCATCCCTCTATTTTTGCTGCCCCAGTTTCTACTCATGCAGAGAGTAGAGGAAGTTAAGAAGAAATGCTCAGGCTGGCTTGCTGAAAAGTATCTACCAACTAGCAAAAGTCATTATACCGTTTGAACATAGTTTTTTAAGAAGTTTGTTTTCCAAGCAGATGTTTTTTAAGAAGTTTGTTTTCCAAGCAGATGATAATATTCAAAAGCTATAATGCATATGATGTGCTTAAAGAAAGCCAAATTCTGTCATATGCTGATTTCACTTTAAGCAGTTCATCTGAAATTAGAGACAGCTTCCCCAGGTTCAGCACAGAGATCCATAAATTATTTCTGATAGTGAATGTTGTAGTTTTGCGGAAGGCAAGATTTGATTTGTGAATTGGGCCCATACTTTAGGCTCTGTGTAAAATGATCTTTTTAAGATTGGTGCTTTTTTTTAAGTATACCATTTTCTGTTAAAATATCAACACTAGGGTTGGTGAGATGACTCAGCAGGTGAAGGCCCTTGTTGACAACCAGACTACCTGAGTTTGACCCCTGGAGTCTACAGGACGGAAGAAGAAAACTGACTCTTGCAAGTTGTTCCCTGGCCTTCACATGCCTTCTGTGGTGTGAGCACACCACACCCACACAAGGAAAACGTAGAGGAAATAAAATTGAATAATACTGATAGCACCTATCTTCTTGTAGTTGGTCAGTGAATCACAAGACTATAATTACAATTATGGGAAAACTGGACAAGTTCAATATGGAGGCATAGAGCTCAAATTCCAAGAGGAACATTGTAAGATTCCGAGTGCTTAATAATATTGATTTTGGCTTCTGCGGCTTTATTCTCTGCATGATAAAGATGTCTTTTGCAAACACTAATGAGGGAGGCTGGAGAGATGGCTCAGCAGTGAAGAGTATTTGCTGCTCTTGTAGAGAATGTGAGTTCAGTCTCCAGCACCCACAAGGCAGCTCGCAACCACCAGTAACTCCAATTCCAGGGGTCTGATAACCTGTTCTGGTCTCCTTGTCAATGAAATGTCTAAAGAATTGTCTGTCACCTAAAGAGATGGTGGCATACAATTTAACCCCAGAATTTGGGAGGCAGAGGCAGACAGATCCCTGTGAGTTCAAGGTCACTCTGGTCTACATATCAAGTTCTAGGTCAGGCTCTAAAGGTACACAGAAAAACACTGTCTCCAAACAGAAACAGAAACAAAAAAATAAGCAAAGAAAGAATTGCCTACCCAGCATCTTTATTCCCCAAATGACAGGTACATGGTGACTAGCCAGGGTACCCCAATCTAGGGAAAGTAGGTTATTTTCTTATGGCCACCCTGGATTGATAATTGAAGCATCCAGATTTCTTTCTTACGACCAGGATTATACCAGCACAATACATCACTGCAGACTGCCTCAGCTTGGGTTGGCTCTAAGAGACAGAAAACACACCCCGGCAAGTGCCATCTGTATTTGTTTTGTATTGCTACGCAGCAGATGGTCATGTCTGACTGTTGTGTAGACTACAAGTCCTAGTATGGGTTAGATGACTCCTCTGGGTAAAGAAGTCCTCCCCAGTCTGAGTAGGTGCCAGCCTCTCACCAAAGGCTTAGGGTCTACTTCCAAGGTTACTAGTAAATGGAGCAATTTAGTTCCTTGTTGCAGGACCAAAGTCTCCATTTCCTTGTGGGTCACAGACAAATATTAACTACCAGAGGCCATCTGTAGGTCCTTGCCATGTGGGTCTAGCCAGAGAGAACACTAGTTTATCTTTCAGAAAATGATTTATGTTTACTTATGTGAGCCTGAGTGAAGATATGTGTACCACATGCATGCAGGAGCCCTCAGAGGCCAGAAGAGGGCATCAGATGCCTAGAACTGAAGTTAAAGGCTGCTGGGTGCCGCCATGCGGGTGCTGGGAACCAAACCTGGGTCACTAGCAAGAGAGATATCTCTAGTCTGTTGTCTGCCATTTCAAGGTCATCTGGAGATCCAATCTTTCTGCATTGGATCTCTCTTGTCTTATTTACACATTTCACTTGGTAGGTCAGGCCCACCTGACATAGTCTCCATTTTGATTGATCCAATTACAACAGATTTGTAAACTCAGTATCACCAGCAAAACCATTTTCCGATGTAGCGTAGCTTAGCTATAGGAGCGGGAGCCTGCTCTGTCCACGACTCCTGCCCAGACTCAAGGAAAGGTGACTGTGCAAGGCATACACATCAAGGGTAGGTGTCTTAGTGGCTGTCCGAGTTAATCTGTTTTCCAACTAATTTTCAATTGCTTGTATAGGTAGAGGAAAGAAAATAAAAGGAGGCTTTGGGAAGGGCCATATAGGTCGGAGTCTATTTGAGAGCAGCATGGAGAAGGGAGTTTGTAAGTTGCTCTGTGGAATCATGAACTTTCTTTTGACACCAGACCAGCCTTGAGTAGATACCTTAGGATTGTGCCATAAATAAATGATGAGCAAAAGCTCATTAGATGCATCTTGGGTACAAACTGGCAGCCAGGGAAAGTAACAATTACTGCATAGATGGTGTCTTCTCTGACACAGCGCTTACAGTTGACTCCCTTGCACACTCGTGCTTTTGAGTGATTAGCAGACAGACAGACAGGTGATGGACAGCTGAGTACCAGCTCCACTTTGCCCAAGTGAAGCTACAAAGTAGAAGGCGCCTGTTTGATTATCCCTTTTGTTAATAGGATTCTGAAATAGTGAAATAATCTCAAGTCTAATTCATATCCTCTCTCGGTCTCAGAAAGACAATCCACAATTTGGAAATGGCGGAGTGCCTGACAAGCAAATAGAACTGAAGGCAAATGGAGATGGAGTTTTTCAAAGTAGATATTAGAATGCTTACCACTTTGTATGGAAGGCAAGAAGTTGCTTCATGTTAAAGCAGTCTACAGCTTAGAGCAGGAGACTGGATGCACAAGGCACTCACCTGCACAGAGGCCCTGTGATGCCTCTCATTCAGTCATGTGTTTTACAAGAAGTTCATGAGAACTGTGATTTTTAGCTTATCTTTCCACCGATTCATTCCAGGTGCTACTGGCTTCTCTGCACTCTGCCCATTGGCTCCTCAGTCCTCTGCTCTGGCCGCTGTCCTGCTTTGCTCTCTACTCCCAGTGACACAGGCTGTTGAGTGGCGATGGGACAGGTCAGGCATGCAGAAGGATTGCATCTTGGTTGAAGGGTATGCAGAGAGGGCTCCGTGAGTGTAGGGAAGAGGTGTGCCCCCGGGATGGAACAAGTTTTGCTGGCTTTCTCATGGGTACCACTCACGGCACTAGGAATTCAGGAGTACAGGCAGGAAGGCTCTCGTAAGCAATCTCAGAATAGTGGCCACTTGTATTGGCCTGAGAAATTCATGGAGGCTGTCGCAATGAAAGCATGGATAGTCCTTTTTGGAAACAGGGGGAGCTGTCTGCAAAGCTCTCTAAATAGATTTCATACTTTTTGAAATACGTTTTTCCTTTCTTTTGATTTTCCGCAATTTTAAATTTTTTTATTAAATAGTCTCAGTAAAGATAAGTTACAATTTTACATCATTGGTGTGGATTTTACTGCTCATCTTTATAATCTCCAATGCCGTCTCTAGCAAAATCTGAGTCACAAGATTAACTCTTGCGTGGAATCGGCACAATGGCAATTATGTCGCAGCTCATCTAGGGGCACGTGTACTTCGTTCTTACAAGAACCAGCTCAGCTGTCTTACTCCTGTCCACCAACACTGTCTCTAGCTTGCTTGGCAGAAGGCAAGGACTGCAGAGGTGGCTCGGGTTTTCCAAGCTGGCCTTCTTTCTCTATCATTTCCCTATATGTGGACTTGATCAACCCAGAAAAGTGACATAAGCGTGGTCAGATTTTCTGTTCCTGTTGTAGGAAGCACAGCCTAGAGTAAGCATTGGAGAAGCCAGAATTGCTAAGCATGAAGGTCTGCTTTGTTCAAGGAAGGAGGAATGACACCTGGACCCCTGGAATGCTAGCATGAAAGTGGTTAAAAACAACCTGGTGAGACTTGGCTACCCTACCAGGACCCAGCCTCTACCTGAATTTTCTCCAATATCCTGAGAACTCCTTAGGCCCTAATCCTGGCCTTTGTCTCTCAGGGGATAGAACTCATC
>LOJH01006215.1:11935-32817 GCA_001685095.1 Ellobius talpinus | reverse complement strand
CCCAGGAGTCTGACTGCTGGTCACAGAGTATATTTAAATGTACTCCCGATTTGACTGAGAATTCCCAGGCTCTTTATGCAATCACCAAATTATGTTGCAATCCTGACTTTGTGAGCATATCCTCACAAAAACCTTGTCTCTTCCAGTTTTCTCATGACACCTTTCAATTCCATAGGTATAAGATGATGTCTTCTTATTTCACATGTAGGTCTCAGTTATATAAAATAAAATTGGTCTCTTGGGTAGCTTGGTCTGTTTGTGGGGTCCCTAGCCTTGGGACCAAGATCTGTCCCTGGTGCATGAGCTGGCTTTTTGGAAGTTATTGCCTCTGGTGGGGTGCCTCACTCAGTCTTGTTGCAGGGAGAAGGAGCTTGGTCCTGCCTCAACTTAATATGCCATGCTTTGTTGACTCCCATTGGTGGCCTGACCCTTTCTGAGGAATGGATGGTAGCGGGGATAGAAAGGAGGTGGGGGAGGGAAGGGAATGGGAAAAGAGGAGGGAGGAAAAACTTTGTTTGGTACATAATATAAAAAAATTAATAAATCGGATATTCTGTCCTTTCCTCTTTGATTTCAAAAATTTCCTTGTATAGCCCTTTTGTCTTTTAGATATTTGATTGTCTCTCAACGGCTCCTCGTTAAAGGCTTGGTTACTAGAATGACACACTGGGTGGTGGCGGAACCCTGAGATGTGAGGCCTAGCAGGAGATTCTTAGATCATCGGGGACATGCTCTGAGAGAGGATTTTCAGGCCTACCAGAGTGCATTCCTCTCTCACTTTCCTACTCTACTCCAAGTGACTTTGCTCTGTCATACATTCCTGTCAATGTGTGCCGACCCACCCAAAGCAATGTGAACTCCTAATGATAGGCTAGAATCTTCAGAACTTTCCAGCTAAAGGAACTTTTCTTTCCTTTGTAATTTATCTCAGTGGCTTTGCTATCGTGACAGAAAGTTGAATAAACAGAATCCGCAAAGTGTACAAAGCAGCCTACAAGTGCATGAATATTTTTCACTGAACACTGTCAGCCCTCATTTGTCCAGAGTAGGTGAGGGAAATAAAAGTTTGACAGAAAACCCAAATTTATTATACTTGTTTGGGAATGTAGCAGAGGCACAGATCCACCCGCAAAAGCCAAGTCCGATGGTACCATCTGCAGCCCCACTTTGGGAGTGGATTCTCGGCAAGTAATTCGTTTTACCCACAGGCAAAGGAAAGCAGACTCCAGTTGCCAATGGCACTGCCTCTTACAGTCACAACCAACCTGGGTATTATGAAAAAATATTTTCAGTTCGACCTACTAGGTATTATTTGAGAAGCAAAGATGCATGCTAACTACATGACGGTAATGGCCATCAGTTGTGTCTCATCATGTGACAGTCATTACATATATTTTCCACTCGTTATTATCTGATCTCATAGGTGTTACCACTGTTATTTATTTTGCATGTGCGACATCTATGTTTGAGGAGTTTCAGTGCTTGCCTAGGGCATTATTTAGCAAGATCTAAAAATTAAACACATGGAGGCGAAAAGAAGTATATTTTCAAAAGAAAGAGCTCCATCACAGTTCTATTTCAGAGTCAGACTGATAAATTTTCTAATAATATAATAAATGAGATGTAGTATAGCAATAACTGAAAAATCAAATTTCTGAGACTGTGGACTCCAACCACAGGAATTTGTGAAGGCAGAGAATGAAGACAAGGTAGGGCGGGTGTTGATGCTTTCACTACAATACTATGTTGACAAGATTATAAGGAGTTGCGAGTAGAACCTGTGCTTCCTTCCACTGCATTCAGATGATTTCGTTTTAATCAGGAAGGAAAAGTGTGTGCCCTTCTGCACCCCCAGCAGGCCAGCAATTAGTCAGGAGTGAGTGCAATGGTATATTCTTTCAAAACTCGATTTGTAACTTTGGCTGTTTGAGATGAGGTGTAAGTAGGGGTGACTTTTTGTGGTCTTTGAAGGATTTTTTTGTGAGAAAAATTTCTATATTTCCATCATAGGATTGACTATTACAGTTTAAGGGATGAGTAGGAAGGAAAGGGAGGAATATATGCATACATATAGATACACATATGTATGTAGATATTTATGTACATATATTTTCAGTTGTGAGTGTGGGCTGTGTGCATACATATAGATACACATATGTACGTGGATATTTATGTATATACATTTGCAGTTGTCAATGTGGACTTTTAAGTATTTTTAAAAGCAAAGAGAAAACTAACAGAAGTGATATTTTTGAATAGAAACTTCTTTGCATTTCCCTAACAGGAAGTCAGCAGGAAAGACGATTTTCAAGATCCTTAAAACACCAGGTGTGGGTAGGATGGGGCACAGCCCTATAGAAGTAAATGTGGTAGGAGAAGAGAGCCCAAGTGAGCAGAGGGACCATGATATAAGACCTGAGCAGGGTTGGAAGGCACAGTCCTACAATCCTAGCGACATGGGGGACCAAAGTAGAAAGATCACAAATTCCATATCTGATTGGCCTCCAAAATAAGTTTAAGATCAGTTTGGGAAGCTTAGTAGAGTTTTATTTCACAATAAAAAAAATAGAAATCATCCTGGAAGCTCAGTGGTAGGGCACCTTGCTCAGCACAAAAGCCTTGGTAACTGGATGAATGAACAAATACATGAAATGAAAGCACTGACATTCCTAGCTTAAGAAGAAGCATCCATCCCAGGACAAAAAGTCACTGAAGACAGAAAGAAGTCAGAAAGAAGTGAGTAGTGGCTATGTCCATGGGATGTTTTGGTGCCACATAATATGTAAAGACATGCATTGCATGTAAGAGGGTAAGAGTGTGCTGTCTACGTCTGGACAGTGGGAGAAAGTGGGGAATGGAAAAACCATGAAAAAGAATGGAGTTGGAGGGGGACATGAAAATGAGATACACCTGGAAGAGATAGATACTCTCCTCTAAGCCCCGTGTTGGACCATAGCAGAAAAAACTCAAGAATATCTTTTAGGGATATAAAATAGTAATAAAGTCTTCATGTCCCTGGAAGTTCTGTATTTCTATGCCACAGTGAGGAAGATGGTGAGGGGGAGGCCATCAGAGAATGCGGCTGCTGACTATAACTCTCCACCTGCCATAGGAGGATTTCAACGATGCTCATCAGAGGCCAGAGAAATGCAAGACAAGCCGATGAAGCAAGCTGCCTGGTCCAAGAGAGGCCAATGGAAAGAATCCAGAAATAGAACCAGAGGATCCAGTTCCAGCAGGAGGAGCATGAGGGAGACAGATGAAGTGGGAGCAACAACCCCTTGGGGAGGTGGGTTGAACTTAGGCCAGCTGGGTGGTGGAAAATAGCTATTGATGCCAGGAGGAGAATGAATTGAGTGAGAGGCCATGGGAGGGTGGGGGAGGAGGGCACAGGGCAGGCCCCACAGGAATTGGAGACATGGCGTGAGAAATGATGACTATTCCAGCTGTCCAAAATTCATTCTTTTGATTTTGTACTGGCAGGATGAGTCAGGATGGGAGCTTAGAGTGACTATTGGGGAAGGCAGAGGGCACTGGGGAGGGTGAGTGTCAGGATGCTGACTATGATGGGTCAGCATGAGCTATAGCAATGTCTCTCCTCCATGGAGAGTGTAAGCTTATCTCTTGTGTTTGCTGTCTGTAGAGAATGGATCCAACATCAGACTGCACTCTGGGAAAGGGTAAGATGCCCTCAAATAGCATCCAGCAGGGACCTCTGAATACCCTCCCGAAGGAGTGCTCCATCTGTGTCGTGGCCCTGGGAAGTGCCAGGTAGATGGGGTAGGGGCAGATTTCTGGCAAGGGTTGGCTAGTGACCAGAGCTTTCTGGGTACATGGAACTCCCCCAACTCCTAGTCCTGTTCCTTTTCAGCCATTTCTCATGACAGCTGTGCCCAGGAAGGACTCAGAGAAAGTTCTCTACAGAGCCCAAGAGAAACTGGGCCAAGTGTGAGCTGTGTTCCATCCACCCCCTTGCCTTGTCCCCCAGCACATCCAGGAAATGAAAGAGGAAATAAAGAAGGGAGGGTGAGCACCTTTCAGGCAGAGATGAATATATATATATATAAAATGTTTCATCTCTGACTCTGAACATGCAATTGTAGGAGCTACAGTCTTTCTCTGACTGTTAAGGGCCTATTTCAGTGGCTTGTTCTAGATGATAATCCACCTTAACATCCCAGACTCTAACCTCTAATTGTCTAAGTGAAGTCTGTAGTTAATTTGACGACGTTTGTTCATTCTTTCTCCTGTTCTCTGGTCAAGGTTGAAGTTCTTTATGGAAAGAATTCAATATCCATGTTCACATATTAGAGACTGGAGTCACTGCTGTAGGGTCCTTGGAGGCTTATGGCTGACAGGCTCATGGATAACAAACAAGATGACCCAAGATAGAGGAATTCAGAGGAGAATTTGAGATTCCCCAACTTCCCATAGGTCCTTAGTCCCCTCCTTCTTTCCCTTTCCTTCTATACCTTCATTAAGTTGTTTGCATATAATCCTCCCATTTAAATAATACAGTTTGATGGGTTTTAGTACACTTGCAGATTTGTGTAACGTTTCAATTTAGGGTGTTTTCATTGTCTTCATAATAACCCACCATAGCTCTTAACTATTGCCTTAGTTAGGTTCCTATTGCTGCAACAAAACACCGTGACCAAAAGGCAAGTTGGGGAGAAAAGAGTTTATTTGTCTTACACTACTGCATTGCTGTTCATCTGAAAGAAATCAGGACAGGAACTAAAATAGGGCAGGATCCCAGGGACAGGAGCTGATGCAGAGGCCATGGAGGATGTTGCTTACTGGCTTACGTGACTTACTTGGTCCACCTTCTTGATCTAGGACCAGCAGTGCAGGGATGGCACCAGCCACCATGGGCTGGGCCCTCCTCTATTGATCACTAATTGAGAAAATGCTTTACAACTGGATCTTCTCAAGGCATTCCCTCAACTGAGGATCCTTCCTCTGATGACTCTAACTTGTGACAAGTTGACACACAAACCCAGCCAGGACAGCTACCATTCTTGTGGTGAGTAAGAATGACCCCCATAGGCTCAAATATTTGGATGCTTGGTCATTAGGAAGTGACACTACTTGACAGGGATTAGGGAGTGTGTCCTTGTTGGAGCGGCATGACCTTGTAGAAGGACGTGTGTCACTGGGGGTGGGCTTTGGAGTTTCAAATGCTCAAGCCAGGCCCATTGTCTCTCCCTTTCTCTGCCTGTTGCCTGTGGATCTGGATGTAGAACTCTCAGCTACTCTGCAGGACCATGTCTGCCTGCATGCCACCATGCTTCCCACCATGGTAACAATGGACACTGTAAGCAAGCCCCTCTGACACTGTAAGAAAGCCCCAGTTAACTGTTTTCCTTTGTAAGAGTTGCCATGGTCATGGTGTCTCTTCACAGCAATAGAGCATTGACCAAGACAACTCTTTACTCTTTCACACTCCTGCGCAGTCTAGAGGACAAAAATATCCTTGTGTCCAAGGCTGAATATAGGCTGCTATGCACTTGTAGTATGCATTAGAGTTTATGATTCTCTTTCCTATGTTCATTTAATTCTGATATTTTCAAAACCCATCCAAATAAGCAGGGTAGCTGAACTTGTCCAGCTTTCTTTTTCCTATCAATAAGCTTTACGGAGGCGATGAAGTTGTTTAGGCCTTCAGATTTATAAAAGGATGATAAAGAGGTGATTGCAGTAATATTTCCTTTGATATGATTCAAAATTTATGCAAATAAATAAATAAATAAAGTATGACAAAGAAGCAATAGACAAAACTGTATTTGTTGACATTGTGGCAAAACATCCATTAGAATGCTCTAATTAAGACTTATGAATGGTAGAATGTATTGCCGGGGTTAGCTGCAAGACTTCCTCTTCTAGGGTTGAGGAGGAGGGAGAAGTGGTCCAGATAGCACAAAGCAGAGTTCTCTGACTGGATTTAGTCGAAGGGACAGTTATATTGTGAGGCAGGGGCGAGGATGAAGCTGCTGTTCAGTGTCTCCCAGGATGAGAACCCATGAATTTAAATAACAGAAGCCTGTCACCCATGCTTTCAGAATGGTTTTCTCCAAGGAGGAGACTTACTTTTTGATGGTCTTGTTTGAAGTGAGAAGCTTCAAACTCAGTAGAGGCATAGGCTTCTAGAAACTGAAGAGGTCAATGTACAATTCTTTCACTTCAATTCAATTTTTGTTTCCTTCCAGTGTGTGTGGGTTAGGTGATGCCATGTGTGACTTGCCTTTAAACACAGTGGCTTGGACCACTGTATGACACTGAGGTTCCCAGTTTTCTGTCTTGATAGAGTTTAGCTGTGTGGTTCTTGCTTGAGCTTTCTCGTGATGTTGCAGTCAGATCCTGGTTGGGGCCACAGTCTCCTGAAGGATCAAATGAGCTGATCATCAACACATTGCAGGTACGTGGCTACTCTTGATGCAGATTATTGCCCGGAGCTCATCTTGGACTGTCATCTGGTTTGTCCATGTAGCATTATGGCTGTCCTCTGCTCTGTCCACCACCCTCCTGGGGACAGTGAGAAGTTTGAGTTCCCCTAGAGTTCCCTGTCTTCCTGTATAGTCCTAACATGTTTCTTTAGTACTAGGCTCAGGATGTCTGTGCAGGATTCCAAGAGGCCATGGTACAAGCTCTCAGAAGACTAGTCCCTTTATGTGTCAAAGCTGAACTGTTCGGATTCAAGGAGAAAGAACATAGATGTCATCTGCGCTTTTCTCAGGTTTTTCTCATTTCTGCGATAGAGCACCTGACCAAAAGGACCTTAAGGTAGGAAAAGCTTATTTTGGTTCGTGGTTTGAGGGTGCAGTCCATCATGGTGAGGAAGGCATGATGGCAAGGGCATGGAGTGGCTCTGCAGTGGGCATGCAGAGAGAGATGAACACTGTGCTCTGCTTCTCGTTGCTCCTCTGGGTACCAGCCTTGGGATGGTGACACCTACATTCAGAGCAGTTCTCTCCTTAGTTAAGTCTCTCTAAAAGCAGCCCTCACAGGCACTTCCAGAGGTGTGCCTTCCCAAGTGGTTCCAAATGCAGAGAAATACACAGTGAAGACTGACCATTGTACCAGCTTTTAGTGGGAATAGCGATGAAAATGTTGTGACCTCATTCATCGTCTAATCTGTCATTCAGTGGAGTGATTTAAAGAGTCACCAAAGACTACATAAAAATTACACTGCAAAGATATGATGTTGGCATGGGTCTCCAGTTTCAACCTGGTATCAAGCAAAAAATAAATAAGAAGAAATACTTATCATTAATAATAAAAATAGATGAAAGTTATGGGACATGGTGGCCAAGTTAAATAGGTTTCTTTGGAGGGAGTCTTTTTTGTGGGCATATGTACCTTTATAACACATTACTTGGAAGCAATGAAGTATGTTCAAGACCTCCGAGTTCAGCTGAAATTGCCTAGAGGCCTTGAGAAAACAGTGTCTATAGTTTGTGTTTCTGGACTAGCATTTTTTGACAAGTCAAAAAGGACTCCCAGTGGGATATGAAGCTGCCAAGTTAAAGAAATTGCTTGGCTATTGCTTAGAGAGTATACTATAGGCCTATCCTAAAGGGAAGCCACACCTCTGAGAAGAAACAGGGAGATAGCCCACAATAGTAGTGCAAATTGGAAACATGGCTGAGAAATCATGTCAGAGGCAAAAGAAACAGAGAAGGGGGCGGTTTAACGAGGACTGTGCTAAGTTGAGATTACCTAGAGCCAATTATCAGGGCTCATTGAATTGGAAGGAAAATAAAAAAAAGTCTAGAAGTCTTGGCTAATTTGTCTTTCTTAAAAATTGATGACTGAAGCTAATCAGTAATACCACTCTGAAATTGTGCTCTCTTTATATAAGATTACACCCATGAAATCTCAGCATCATGACTGCCTAAGAAATAGAAATACAACAGTTGACATGCCAATGGGAATCTGGGAAATCTCACGAGGCCCCACAACTCTGTGAAGAGCTACAAGCAATGAACCACTTTACGGAGTTATCAGCCTTCCCCAGGGAGGTCTCTGATTGGTTATCGAATATCAAGTGGACAGTCCTAGAGTCATATACAAGCAGGCAGCACTGAGCTGTTGAAACAGATTGTATTTAAATGTTTATTCATCTGTATGCATAGGTAATAAAGTGGCTAGGAGGATGAGATGCTTGATTTGGGGGGGGTGACACCTGGAAGAGCAGAAGGGAGGATTAGGAGGCAGGAATGATGCAATTTTATTTCAATTAAATAAAAAATATAAAAATAAACAATTACCAATTTTAAAAAAAACCTCGAGGACTGAGAATACAGCTCAGTGGTAGAGTGCTTGACTAGCCATATGAGACTCTAAGTTCAGTTCCTAGAACTGCAAGGAACACTGGGAGTCGGGGGTGTGGCTGTGGTTCTGTTGGTACAGGGCTTGTCTAGTAATCATGATGCTCCTAGCTCAGTCCTTAGTACCACATAACCCATGTGGTGGCATATGCCTGCACTCTCAGAACTTAGGAGGTGGAGACATGAGGACCAAGGTCAGCCTCAGCTGGAGAGTGAGCTCAAGGCCAGTCTGGGTCACATAAGACCCTGTCTCAAAGGAAATGAGACAAAACACATGACAAAAGGCAAGATGACAAGTTGAGATGGTCAGTTTTAATGTGAAGCATCAGCCATTGTAACATGGTGAATGCACAGAACACTTAGAAAGAATGAGAAGATGGCCCCTGGTCAGGTGGTAGAAAGGTAAGGCCAGTGTCTTAGGTGCTGCTTCCCTCAACTTGCAATGGGGATCAGGCTAGAGCCAGGCTGGAAACTTCTGAGCAAACACACCAGTAGAGCAAACGAAAGGAGGGATGTAATAAATCCCGCTCCCTTGGCCAACTCGCACTTCACACCACTCAGCTCACCTCCCTGAAACATCCCTTTCCCAGCAGAGCATTTCTCTAGTTCCCATCCTCCTGCCTCGGAACCCTATCACAACCTGAAATGCACTGTCCCCTTTTCCTCTGTCAAAAGGCCCCTGGCAAAGTCTACCTGCACACTAGAGTTTACTGACCCATCCCAAACGTGCTCCTTTCTCTTCTCATTCCTGTGCTCATTCATTTATGGGCTGAATTAATAGTCAGATTTTCTGATTACACTTTCAAGTATCTAGCATTTCCCAAGCATCAGGCATGAAGATTTAAGACATATTTGGACTCTCAAGGAGTTCAGTTATGATTCTTACAGGACCCATTGTGCATCAGACTTTACTACCTGATGGTTATATCCTCTTGTGGTCTTCATATTGTTTTGTTAAATCTATAAAACAATGTCATTATGGATGGTACCCCTACCCCATTCTCTCAGTCTCACATAAAAAGAGCATTACTCATCACTCTTGTTGAAGTCACAAATGTCAAGGGAGTCCCTGACCCCAGTGTGCGCCAGTAGCAGCACTGTGATGGAGGGTGAATGGACAGTTCCACAGACGACAAGCTCTGATCTTGAACCACATTGCTCCATGTGACCTCTGGAGGCCCAGATGGGAGCAAGACCCACTTCGGATCAATGTGGAAGGCCTCTCAGGAGGGAGTTCACTGTGGAGGATGGTGTCCTCATAAGACACCAAGGGAAAGGCAAGTTAGCATGTGATGTGAGCATCCAGCCAGAAGCAGAGGGTTCCAACGCTGCTTCTGCTCCCACAGGCATCCTCGGCAGGCAGCGAACTTCAGTCTGGCCCTGATCTGGTACTGTGATTACTGCTGGAGGGGGAGACTCCATTTTGCCCAGCCCTCTCCTGGTTCTGTCTGGTTACGTAAGGTCACCCAGACAGAGAACAGGCTCTGGAGCACACGTGGTCCCATCTTAAACACAGTGGACTTGGACACAGACGGGGTTGTAGCCTTGGCGCTGGCCCTAATGACTTGTGTGGCTTGGGAGCAATCACTTTTCTTCTGGGTCTTGGCTTTCCCAACCGAAATAGCTTGGCCATTTTGTTCAACGCACATGTGTGCATGTATTTATATGTGCATGCATGCGTGCATGCATGCGGGTGTCTGTGTTTGTGTTTGTAACCCTCTTATCACAAGTACATGCATGTGTGTGTGCGTGCGCGTGTAAGTGTGTGTAACCTTAAAACACCTAGGTTCAGAGATCAAAGATGAAGAAACAGGATTGAGTTGCCTGATTAGGCCCAGAGGGAGATAAATAGACTCCCCACTTGCTCAAGCCCCCCTCTTCCACACCCTCTATTACATACTTTAAAAACCTCTAGATGAGAATGGCAGGCTGCATTTTTTTCCTCATTAGGAAACAAACACTGTTAATTTTTAAGAGACCCACATCCAAATATATTCACAGTGACAATTTGTATAGATTTATTGCTGTCTCTCTATGTCTTGACTAGTAATAAAATTCTTTATAATATTTTTGAGAACAAAACAAACACAGCTAGAAGGTTAAATGTTTTCTTCCCACACCCCAGTAGATTGTCTTACTCAGTGTCTGCAGTGCACACACCCTAATTCAGGGAACACTGGCCCCAGGGGTCCTCAGGTTCTTTCCAGTCATGTTGTTCTAGGTGTCTGGACCTAGAACAGAGAAAATGGTGTCAGTATTTCCCTGTCCTGATCACTGCTCACAGAAGCAGCAGTATGTAGTTTGGGAAAATGAAAATATCAAGGTCACTTCTGGGGAAGAAATACTCCACTGTCAGCTCGAGGCCATGTTTTCCTTCTCGGTGGGCCAGCACGTTCTGCTGCTCAGCAGTCCCCTGCACCTCCCAAGCTCTCACACTTGGACGGCCTTCTGGTAAGGATTCCATAACTTTATTACTTTATTCTAGCCACAAACCAGTAGCCCTGGATCAGGCTATGCTGAGAGCTCTCTCTCTCTCTTTCTCTCTCTCCTTTCTTTTTTTCCAGAAAAATTTATTGTAAACAAACAATTTGTAGACTCCTGTCACCATTTAAGAAGTGCTTTCTGATGACTGGGAATCTTAGGGATATATCACAGCTGGATCTTCTCCTCAGGCCTTGGGTAAGTGACTGTTTTGCTCAAGAAAGTTCTCTTTTTCTGGGAGGACCACAGGGCTCAAGGGAGCGGCGGCTGAAACCCAGTCCCCAGTCCCCATCCACTCATAACTCATTTGAGAGATATGCAAAGTTGTCAGTACTGCCAAAGGCCTGCTTGCCAAAGCAGGCTTCTGTCCAATGTACTTCTATATTTATGAGAAACCGAAATAAAACACGGCGCTAAAAGGCAACAGATGCACAGTCAGGCAATCCCCGAGAACACGCCTACCCAAAGGTGAGAGTGTGGGGACAGGCCATCAGGAGGTCACCCACAACAGAAGGGTTGCTTTGTGGCTCCAGGGTCCCGGTCCTGGCCCAGCCGGGAAGCTATCTTCAGACAACCTCTAGGAAAGTCTTATTACCTCTATGTCAGTGTAGCCAAATGAGAAGACTTGTCACCAACATAGGTCCCTAGGGTTGCTGTAACAAAAAAATCACTAGCCATATGGCTCACATCAACTGTATAGCTTTTCTCATGGCTCTGAGGGCCCAAAGGCTGAGGTCAAGGGTCACCAGGGCAATGGTGCTCTCTCCCAAGGCTAAAGTCAGGGCTCCTCCTTGTTTCTCCAGGCTTTTTGATAATCGTTGTCCTCCTTGGTGTTCCTGGGCTTTGAGCTGTCTGCCATGGACTTTCCTCTTGCGCATCTGCTTATTTTGTCTAAATTCCCCCTTCTCCTTCCTTCCTTTCTTTCTTTTTTTTGAGGGATGGGGTAGAGGGAGGTCTTATGTATCCCAGACTATCTCTAATTTGCTCTGTAGACAAGGATGACCTTGAATTTCTGATTTTCCTTCCTCGACCTCCCAAGTGCTGGAATCGCAGGCTATTCCACTAGTAATTCCTGGTTTAAGAGTTCTGGGAATTGCACACAAGCTCTCTGCTTGCTCAGAGATATTTCCAAATCCCTTCAGATTATCTTTTCCTTTTTCTTTTTTTAAAATAAGGATATCAGTTATGTTGAGCTTAGGTCCCAACCAAAACCAGTATGACAGAATCATAACTTAGTCACATCTACAAAGACCCTGTTTATTAATAATAAAGTAACATTCATGAATTCTAAGTGGACATAAATTTTGGAGCAGAGAGTGTATTTAACCCAATGTAGTCCCTAAATATACCTTTTCCCAAGGAAAAAATAGGGCCAAAGAGAAAAAGTATGTTTTACTTTTTAATTTTGAATAAATTGTGAGTTATTATTATTATGATTATTGTATGTGTACGTATGCACAAACACACACATGCCTTGGTGCACATGCGCAGGCCAGAGGGAAACTTCATTGGACTCGGTTCTCTCTTTCCACCCTGTGTCCCAGAGTGGACTGAACTCAGTTCATCAGATTTTGGGGCAGACTCCTTTGACCCATCTTGCTGGCCCGAAGGCTTTTTCTTAAACTCATAATACTGCTGCCATCCTGAGGTTTCTGAGGAGCTGAGGCAAATGAGAAGATGGAGGGCCTTAAAGTCCCTCTTATTTCTTTTCATTGGCTGATTGCCCAGAAATCCCAAGGCCAGAGGCCCTTCTCTGTAGAACCCAGGTGGGGAGAGATCTCAGCCCTTTCCAAAGGACACCAAGGATCCACAACTCACATCTGTGGTGGGCACGAGAAGGTTCAAATTTCAAATGTGATCGATCACATCAAAGCCTTAACTGAGCAGAGTTAGTTGAGTGGTATGGGACATCTGGTCTGAATTTAGCATCTGAAGATAGACTTCAAGGTTTGGACCAGTGGCTACTCTACTTTGCTTACTTTTTAAAAGAGAAACTTGACTTCCTCCATCTACACGTTCATAAATCTTCCATCTCTTGTCTGTTTGCCCTCCCCTTTCCTTATTAGTTTTCTCTTTCCTGTCACTTTTCCTAATGTTTTGTTTCTAACAATTAGAAAACTCAGTCCTTTCTTTCTGTCATTCCTCCTGCCCAGACTCAGTTGCCAGTAGAGAGGGACTGAGCTTTCCTCATGGGTGCTGACTCACACGCACACTCTAGCTGAAGCTTTGCAGCCTCAATTGCTCACACTGGCAGACAAGGAGACGAGGGTGGATATCTGCTACCAAAGGGTTTATCTTAGTGTGACCAGAGGAAAGAGAGGCCCCAAGTTTTGGAGTAATACAAAAGACTGGTCTGTGGGACTATGGGTCTGGGGACTATGGGTTGAGGGCACGCAGGGAAAAACTCCGAAAAATGTCAGGAAGTGACTGACCCCAGCCAAGACCAACAGCTGAAAACCTGGGGATGAAACTGGGAAGGACCATGGAAAACCCAGCAGGCAGCTTAGGGCTGTGTGGAAGAAAAGTGCAGTGAATTTCATCAAGAACTATCTGGAGGTCCTGGGAGCAAAGAAATCCATGGCACACAGGGACCAGGCGAAGGGGACAGGGAAGAAGGAACAGGGTGGTGGGGAGAGTGGCTGGATTATCACAATATGGAGCTAAGTTCTTTGGTTTGAAATCGACACTGTTAACTTTCCTGAACCCTTTTAGTGCTGAATACCTGAATGTGTCCCACTGAGAAAGTCCTGTAACAATCCCACAGCCTGATCTACCAAGGGAAAAATGATTCATTCTATCTTCTGAATTTTTCAAAGAGTTAGGTCAAAGGTCTTTTTCTTGTCTCTCTCTGTGTGTAACCCTCAGAAAATGGCAGATTTCCACATGCTGTCCAGAACTGTATTGGATCAGTTAGCAATGTTAAGAACAAGACTTTGAAATTCAAGTTCATAGGCTGCAATGTTCTCTTGTCAGCACTCCATTCCTTTAGTCCCCAGACCCATAGTCCCACAGACCAGTCTTTTGTATTACTCCAAAACTTGGGGCCTCTCTTTCCTCTGGTCACACTAAGATAAACTCTTTGGTAGCAGATATCCACCCTCCTGGGGCTTGGCCTCCATTGTATCTTTCTCTAGGAGGTTGACATATAATGGAACTCACTTTGGATCTCCTGTATAATCTGTTTTCACCAAATAAGTGCATCTGTAGTGATTAGGGGATATAGCTAGCTAAGGGACAGGTGGTGACAGAGAGCTATGTAGGCTGAGCCACTCAAGCCTGACAATGTATCATCAGCATTATTCTTGAGGATTCCTTAGAAAGACGAACATTTTGCAGGCCAGTTACTTTAAGTGTTTTGCCTAAAGAAATAGCATTTGGCTTCAAGTTTAGAGACAAGCTGGTCCTCCGAGCTTATTGAAGTATGTTCTGTCAGTCTGAGTTTGGGATCCCATGGAGTCAAACAATAATATGGCCAGATCCGATGTTAAAGCTAGTAGGCCTGAGCCAGACTGACAGAGTGCAGAATCCCACTCCACTTTTCAGTCGGTAGTGCGGTCACTTTGCAGGCAGGCCACGTACTGACATGGATGTAAGTTAGACACAAGTTCAAGGCTCTCATCGGTCTGTATGAGCTCCCTGTCAAGTACACAGCAGGAAGGAAGGGCTAGGATTATCTCCTATGCACTCCCTGCAAAACCAGGGCTGACTGAGAATTCACTGCAACCATCTCTGCCCCAAGCTGTATTCTGTCATAGATGAATATGAGGCAGACATGGTGAGACTGACAGAAAATTGCACTGCATTAGTCTTTAACTGTCAAACTGAATTTCTCTCCATCTTGGGTTTCTCCAATGCGGCACTGCTGTCTCCTACAGACCCTGGTCAGTGGACCGTGCCCCCTCCTCAACAGAGAAACCTGAGAGAGGACAACAATGGGTGCCATAGAAGGGAAGGTGAGAGGCAGCTGGGCAAACAGAGCCTGCATTGTTCCCCACCATCAGGGCCTCGGCCTGGGACAGTGCCTTCCCCAGAGCCTATCTGACAAGCACATCGTGCCTCTTGCTCTGTTTACACAGGTGCCTTCTCTCCCTAGGGGAGCCTGGGCTCTGCAAACATGTGTGACCACATGCTGCCTGCCAGAAGATGGATGCTCACATCTGTAGGCCGACTGGGGGGAGAAACTGAGGCCCAGAGCAGAGCAGTGAAAGAAGGCTTTCAGGCTGAATAAACCAATGACGGAACAGGTGCTGTTCTGTTCTCCACTGGCCTGTGGTTCCCAGGCCGCCTTTGTCGTTCACGTCAGCCTTGCCCTTCATAGGGATAAAGCTACTGGGCTCTCATTTCAGGCTGCCCCAGGCCTTCTCCCATCCAAGGCTTCAGGTGAAAGCCCAATTTCCCCATCTCCTGGAGAAAAAGGATGTGGCTGGCTTCTCCACCGCCTCAGTCCACCTGTTAGTACAGCCCTGAGACCCTGTCAGCAGAGCCTCAGGGAGGAGAGCTTTGTAACACTCCTATAAAGTGCCCCTAGGCGCTGCTGATAACCAGTCAGCTCTGTTCATAGACACCCCCTATGACTCTGGAGAAACAAAGCAAAGAAGTTAGAGCGCAAAACCTATCTGTGTATGTATTTGTCTTTCTTTCTCTTTTCCAATTTCTTCATGTCAAAGCCTCAGTTCAAATGCCCTGGATCTCCAGCTGATAACTTGAAAGCAGGAGGAAAAAAAAAGCCTGGAAAGACACACTGAGGTTTTCAAAAGTGTGGTGTCCAGAAAACCGGGCAGAAAGGTGCAAAAAAGCTCATGCTGTTAAGCTAAGAGATCAGCCTCCAGAGAGAGGGGAAGAAGTGGAGACAGTGATGGTGTCAGCCAAGAGTCTCCATCATTGCCCGGGAACTGACTGTGGTCCAGTGTGTTTTACAACAACCTAGTAAACTGGTTGTTTTTTTTGTGTGTGTTTTCTCAAACTCGGTTTATTTTAAATTACTTATATTTTATTTTTATGACCAAATTGTTTCCCAGAGGTTGGACAACTGGATCTCTTAGGATGCAGATCCTCCACGGTCCACTTTCCTGATGATGAACCATGTTCAAGTTTGTCAGCTGTGACTAAAGTTCTCAAAAGAAACTTTTTGAGATAGGGAGGGATGACTGGAGATTATGGTCTCAGAGGTTTTGGTCTGTGGCACTCTGGTTCCAGGGGCTTCGGTAGACCATCATGGTGGCAGAAGTATTTGGAAAAGGTGCTTATTCGCTTCGTGACAGAGAGGAAGCTGAGAGACAGACAGGATGGGGCCAGGAACAGGATACCCCAAGGATCACCCTCAGTAAGTTACTGCCTCCAGCTAAGTTCTACATCTTGAAGTTCCTAGAACATCAGAAAACAGCACCACCAATTGGGAACCTACTATGACGTAGGAACCTCTGGGGAGCCCTTCATATATATCTAGACCACATGGTTTCCAGAAGCAGGACACCAAACCCAAAGGCAAGTGGCGTGGAAGAGCTAAGGGGAACATGGTTCGCCTTTCATTGTTCTGAGCGGGAAAATTATCTCAGTGGATATTGTTGTGCTTTGCACGAAGAGAATAAAACCTTAAGAACTTTGGGGGGGACAGTTGTAATTGATCCAAAAGCTTTACCTGCCTGAGGGAGTTCATAGCATTCTCCACCTGAGCAAGGCTGTACCCTGTCTTTGTGAGTCTCTAGGAGCTGTCCTTACCTGCCTATCATTAAGGGGATATGGGAGCCAGCGAGAGTTACAGGTACTGCTTGAGATGTGACTCTGACTAATCTGAATTCTAGGAACTGCCTCTTCCAAGTAATGATGTGCTGGTCCTTGCAAGTTCATCGGAGATACTCAAATATTGTTCCACTGTTTCCAAGCGCCTGCGGACCGCTGTGTGCGTGGCTGTTTAGAGTCAGGCAGCCAGTTGCTAGGCAATGCATCTCCAACAAGGGGAGTGTGAAAAAAAATAAATAAACAGATGATGGGGATGTGATCCAAAGCCTGTTATGACAAGAGCATTTGGGCGCAGTCCACTCCAGTTTGATGGGAGAGTCACGGGGGTGTCAGAGCTTGCTCAGCTCCCTTATGAGTTTCTGGCCTTTCAGCTCCTCACCCTCTGTCTTATGTGGTGGGGAAAGCAGAGATGAAATATGGCTCTCTGGAGGGCCGTGCCTTTGTGAAAGGCTATTAGAGCTGTAGCAAAACTTTTTGTAATCTGTAACCATATCCCATTACATCTCCAGGCTCCTTGGGTCTCTTCCCAGCTGTAAGGAAAACACAACACACCCTTCTTTCTCTCCTTCCTGCGTTCTTCTTGGTGCCCTTGCTCGTTTCCACTCTTTAAAAGGTCATCACAGTTGTTCTTTTCACACAGATTTTTCTTCTTAGCCTTTGCTGGGAACTGGCCCGAGATCTCCAGAAAGGCTAGGTGGCCTCTGTGTCAGTACCTGACAGATGGAGGAAGCAGGGACCGACCACAGGATGAGCTAACTTCAGTGGGTCAGAGGCTGCTTGATGCCTTTTCTGACAGAGAGAGCTCGTCTTTCTTGAGCTTAGATTATTGCCACCATCACTCATTGTCTTCTCTCATGTTTTGGGGGAAACATCAGCTGGCTCGATGGTGAAGGAACAAACTAAAACCAGACTTGAGGTCCTGTCTCAACTGCCCTCGTTGTTAGCTATAGACCCTTAGGAAACAGCATTCACTCTTTCTACTTCCTCATGTGCAGAATGAAGTTACTGATAACTGCCTTGTAATTTGAGGGCTGTGGGATGGTCCATGTCACATGCTGTAGAGAGTACACAGAACATGGTGAGCATCTCACAGTCGCTGATTTGGGCTTGTTCTGGATGCTTTGATGAAATGGGAGGCTTTTGGGGGATATAATCTCCATTTTGACCTGCTCATGTGGCATATTAGAGAAAGAGCAGAAGTAGCCACACAGTAGTGGCACTGTTAGCCGAGCCATACTTGTTTGGCAACTTGATGATACAGGATGTAACCGAAGAGCAGAGGGTGATGCTGGATGGAATGTCCTCTTGTACATGTCAGAGGGAACATGCTAGGCAATGGGCTGTCTTGTGCCAAAGTACGCAGCTAAAGGAAGATTGTTTCTAAGACACCCATTGTCACCATCTCTACCCAACCTTGTCTATCAACAGTAGTGAGGATTAGGATGGGAAGGGCACTGTTGTGCATGGCTAATTACAAACCTTTCCTTTGGGGTTTGAATTAAAATTTCCCTCTGTACAATCTATATATTTACCTTACTTTCCATTTTAAATTACAGCACCAATAAAATTTTGTTTTCCCGAGAGTTAAGGGGGCTCTAAGGCAGATGGAAACTTAGAAAGCCCTACCAAGGCCATTTCCCCATTTTCCCCTTTTCAGAAAGTTCTGGGTAGATTTTCCCCTTTTCAGAAAGTTCTGGGTAGATGTGAGGCAGGGCCATGCACCTCTAGGGAAGATATTAATTTGTATTCAAATTAAATGATTATTTTTCTGGAAAATCAGCAGGCAAAATAGTCTGTAATTTATAACACAGCAGAGGCATTGACTCCCCCAGCCCAGTGGGTAACCTTTTCCATCTTGTCACACATCCATGGAAGCACCCCCAGACCCAACTGTGGGTGTAACCAGGGGAGGCTCTCCTTCCTACTTACTTTTTTTTGCCTCTCTGGTGACATTGACATCTCCAGTCTCCTCTTGCTTTTCTTCCCTCCCTTCCTTTCTCATTCTGCTTGGCAAATCTGTTATTGACTGAGGTGAAGGAAATGTGGGGGCTAGAATATGTGCCGTTATGAAATATCCCCTACGCACTTTTGACTGATCCTCTGGTGAAAGTGAGTCCCCTTTGACCCACTGAGCATCCGAACATAATAACACACTTCCAGGACTGCCCAGCAGCCAGAGACGTTCCTTCTTCAAGATTCCTATGGCAATATTCCTCTAATGTTTCCCCCAGTCACATGGTTTACATGTAGGGGAAAGTCTGTTGCCCCAATTTGTATTAGAGCTGCTTTTAGCTTTTTGATTGTACTGGTCCCCTCCTAGGGTACACCTGGTATACTGTATTCTGGGGTTTGGTACTAGAAATCTTGGATCTGTAAGCACTTGTTTTGATTCTTAGTCTCAAACAGACGGTAAGAAGCCATAGCCTCAGTGTACCTGCTGCCCATTGCCTATCTACTATCTTTCTGTTGCTCCTCTCCCTAGCCCTTACATTCTGCACCATCCTCTCTGAAAATTCAGAGCCTTGGCTGTCCCCACTTCCCGTCTGTCTCAGTTCTGAGGGCGTCTCCCCGCCTCACCCTCTCTCTATGATTGCCCATCATCTCCCAGCTCCCAGCATCTGCATTTAAGCATTCTCGAAATTGGTTCCTGTCTTTACTGCATCTTCATGAAAACACCTCATGCAACAGTGTTTCCAGGTCGGACTCCTCTGGCCTTTACAAGCTTCAGAGTTAAGGGCTCCATTTTGTTTTGGATTCAAGCCAGTCTGGCTTCATAGTAGGAGCTCAGGAGTATATATTTGGAGTCTCTCATGGTACTGACAACAATTCTCTGAGGAGTGGGCTATTTTATCATCACGGTGAGAACAATAACAGTGATTATGATAGTAAAAAAGATACGAATACATGAAGTTTAGCTATGCATCACACATGTATCCTTCATAGTCCCCTTGGGGACAGGTGCTCCCACAGGAAAAGAAACTCAGACTAATTGACATTAACTAGGTGGCCTGGGGTTGCTCAGACAGTTGCTGGGCTGAATTGAGCGTAAGCAGACTTGCTTAGTGCACGTCCTTCATCAGGATGGAGGAACTTCCAACAGGCAAGTCTCCTCATACCTAGTAAGATGGTTAGTGGCTATCTCCAGCTTGGCAGAATCTGAGGTCACCAGAGAGATGGCTCTCAGGGCAAGCCTTGTTGAGGCTTATTTTGATGCTGTTAAGTAAGGTGGGACAGTGTGGCCACTGCGGGTAGCACTGTTTCTTAACTGGAATCTTGGTTTGAACCAATAGAGAAGGGGCACTAAGCTCCAAGTTTGCTTTCACGGCTCCATTTTCCTGACTGTAGATGTAATGTGCTCCCAGCTCCCACTTGTTTGACCTCCCTACCGTGGTGGACTGAAGCTGTGAGCAGAATAAAGCCCCTTCCCCTTGAGTTGGTTTCGTCAGGGTATTATAGCAATCATAGCAACAGGAAAAGAAAAGTAACCCCTAGAAGGAGACTGGCCAGCCAGGTAATGTGACAAAGACAGGTGACTAGTCCAGCAGGAAAACGCTCAGTCATCATGTGTCATCTCTTTAAGTAAAACTTCAGGAGATGCAGGCTTCAGATAGTGAGGTGCCATAGGCTACCAGCCAGATGACCTAACTGGACAGTTTGGATCATTTTCTCTCCTGGGTCACTTGGCTTCCACTTGGCCCTGGTATTTATGACTCTCCACAGCACAAATGTCGCCATCAGCAACACCTCAGACCATGGTTTATTTGGCTGCCCTCTGGAAGCAGGGGCCTGTGCAAGAAGCAAGGAATGTTTCCGGTTACGGCATCTGGGGAGCAAGTGGAGAGAGTCTTTCTTTGGAACACATTTGACCTGCACAGTAAGAAAGGAAGCTTTCATTGGGCTCAGCTGGTTTTTAGATGAGGCAGAGGGGACACAGTCAGAGCCTCAGACCCTGTGTGTGGTCATTTAGCGTTGCTGTGTTCCGTGACCACAGCCCTGCTTTAAGTCTTGGCCAGACATCTTGTAATGCACATGGTATGTCCTTACAGTCCTTGTGGGATGGGGAATAAGATGTGGACGAATCAGCTCAGCTCCGAGTAATCGATCAGAAGATCAGTTCAAGACACACATCTGGAGCATGGTGGGAACCCATATGAGGTCGAGTACAAGGATCTAAGATATTGCAGTTTGGGGAGCATTCCTTGAAGGATGTCATCACGTTGTCAGGAACTTCTAAGGATGGATGGCTGTCTACTACAAAGGAAGTAAAATAAGGTTCAAGCGCACCACACACACACACACACACACACACACACACACACACACACACACACA
>LOJH01006214.1:2979-24294 GCA_001685095.1 Ellobius talpinus | reverse complement strand
GCTGGCCTCAAACTCACAGAGATCCACCTGCCTCTGCCTCCCGAGGGCTGGGATGAAAGGTGTATGCCAACACTGCTTGGCCCCAGCCCCATTTCTAGAGCAGGGCTTTAAGCATTGCTGGGAGCCAAGCATGGCAGCTCTTCCCTGAACCCCTTGCTCACTCAGTCGGGGCCTCCTGAGGTGTGTCTGCGGAGTGATCTGAGCAGGTCAATGAACTCCCAGATGCTGTTTGTGGTGACATGTGCACGGAGAAACAGTTCTGTGTGACATGTGAGATTCTGGCTGTCACGGAGCTCAGGGTGCATTTGAGTGGAGGAGAGAAAGAGCCCATGTGAAGCTAGACCTGTAAGCACCGCAGTGCCATGTGCAGGCTCCCTTCCTGCCAAGCTGTCCTCACATGACTCCCTGGGTTTCTGAACACGGGACTCATTGCTATCGGCACTTCCTCCTCCCTCCGTTCCTCAGGTTCCTCAGCCGGAGGAGGGCGGGCTGCCTTGTCCCTAAGGAGGACTTCACCAGCTGATAAGGACCTATGTGTCAGTGTCCCTGCTCCCCTCCATTCTCTGACCCTTGGGATACCATGCAGTTCGCTGTCTTTTCAGAACGTGCTATTCCTCACTGCTGACTGTAAACAGAGCTCTCTGGGCCCCTGAGCCAGTGAACCAAGGCCTGTCCTGTGTGTTTGCACACCACTGCACCACCAGGCTGGTGTCCTGGACCCTCTGCAGGGCTGCTCACTCCCTGCCTGCTCTTTCCGCATGGTCTCTTCTGACCACGCTTTCAGATGGAAATGACCTGCAGTTTCACAAAGAGCAAACGTGATGATCCAGGAAAGCCAGGACTAAGTCGAGTTGTAGCCATAACCCAGGCAGAGGGGTTGATCCTACTGTATTCAGGGCTGAGGTCACCAGCATTCAGGTGGGTGGGCCTGGCGGGGTGAGTGGCCTTTGCTTTCCAGCATGCTGGTGCTTTGGGGCTGCACTTGGTTGCAGAAAGTCTAAGCAGCTAATGTGTTTTCGTAACCAATGTCACACGTTTCCTCCTGAAATCTGCTTTTGGTTGTGGTTAATTAGAGACATTGCCATAACTCCCTCTCCCTATTTTTAGTTAAATCTTACGGAGGCTTGGCACCTGCCAGTCTTGTGTGTTATCTGTAATACCTTCTTCATAGAGGGCAGACAGCAGAGCAAGTGTGGGGTTTCCCGAGCCTGGTCATTACCTCCAGCAATGTCTGTAGTTCTCCAGTCTCTGATGTAACTACAAATATTTTCAGTCCCCTGGTCCGCCTGGACTGGGTTTTTTTCTGCCTGAACCATGGGCCAAATAGTGTTGTAATTAATACAGTTCTGTGTGGTAATTTGGGTCTCGGCGTCTGGGAAACGAAAGCAGTTTCTGTTTACACTCTAGATTGCTGCAGAGTCAACGACATCTGGTGCTTAGATACATTTTATAGAGTTCATAAGTGATGTACAAGTCTTTCTTTCCCTGAATTTTTGTTTTGAGATCATTGTTGATTCATAAGATAGTAAAATAATACTATGGTGAGCTCCTATGAGCTCTTCAAACGTGTTTCCACTGTGGGAATGTGTTGCAGAAATACGGTACATCAGCAGTGTCTGGTCCCACTTAATGTGCATGGGCAGCGTCACCCTGACAACCACGCCTTCTTCTCCACTTCCTAAAGCCCCTCCCAACCTTTGGTTTTCCGTTGCTGTAAGTTTGTCTTTTCATGAATGGTACAGGGTCATCGATTAGTTACATAGTTAGTTTGAGGCCAACCTGGGATATATGAGACCCCAGTCTCAACTCAAAGCAAACAGTTCAAGTGAATTCCTGTGGGTGTGGCTGTTTAGATTGTGGACAGTGTGTGTGCAACTGTAGGGCCATTCCTTTTCATGCGTGTGTGCTTCCTGGAGGATGTGGTAGTTGCTGCTTTGAGCTTGTACGTATATGGCCCTACAGGGCTGCTTCTGGGTCATATGGTGGCTTCATGTTCAGGGTTCGGTTTTGAGAAACATGTCTGCTCTCCAGATTGGTGGCATCAATTCACATTCCTACCAGCGGTGTCTGAAGGTTCTTCTCTTCATGGCTTTCTCAGTATTTAGTGTGTGCTGTTTGTGTTTCTGCCATCTGATGGCACACAGTGTGCAGCACGGTGGTGGTGGCCTGTGTGGCTCTGTGTGTCTTCCAGTGACTAATCTCTTTGCTTCTCGTTTCTGTGTGGGGCTGTCTGCATGTGTCTGAGCTCCTTGCTAGCTCCTGCTTTTCCCTGTTTTTGAGATGATGGTGTCACTGCTTAGCCCAGTCTGGACTAGAACTCATCATCCTCCTGCCTCCACCTTTTAGATGTTGGGGTTCCTGGCATACAACATAATGCCTAGCTTTTGCTCATGTTCTGATTGGATTTTGATTATTGAGAGGATTTTTGTTTTGTTTTAGATCATGGAAAATATTTAGCAAAAAAAGAGCATCCTAACTTTTTCCTTACTTAGAATGTCCACACTTGTCAAAAATGGTTTAGGCAGAACCCGAGGTGCAGTTCAGTCAACTCTCAGGTGCTCAGCGTGTGCTGCCCTGGGCTCATCCTCTCACCCAGAGGAAGAGGGAGAGAGCTGGTGTGTCTGGGTCTGTCTGCCCACTGGTGTTCTGTCTCTCCCAACATTGCTGCATAGCCCTGATGCCGGGCTGAGGGAATCCTCCCCGTGTGTTGTTAGCTATGATGGTTCTTTTGCCTTCCACATAAATTCGAAAGTTGTCTTTCATTTAATAACTACAAAAAGAGCCTGCTGGGGCTTGGCACTGTGTTGAACTTGCATACCCATGTGGGCAGAATTGCCATCCTCACTCCGCCAAGGCTTCTAGTCCGTGAACTTGGGTCTTTCCCCGCTTCCGAAGATCTGGTGTGCTGCAGGCTGTGAACAAAATGCTTTCTGTCTAAGGGCGCAGCAGTGACGGCTGCCATTTCCTTTCTATCATTGCCATTTGTCCACAGGCCTATGAGAGGAGGTTCCCTACATGTCCTTTGATTCCAATGTTCGTGGACAGTGACACCGTGAGCGAATTCAAGAGTGAAGATGGGGCTATTCATGTCATCGAGAGGCGCTGCAAGCTGGATATTGACGCTCCCAGGCTGTTGAAGAAGGTAGCTGGCGAGGGACACTTTACAGACAGGTGGACCCATGCTCACCCAGAGCTGTTGGTAAACGCTTTTCTCCTTGTCTCTTCTTAAAGATTGCGGGAGTCGATTATGTTTATTTTGTCCAGAAAAACTCCCTGAATTCTCGAGAGCGCACTTTGCACATCGAGGCCCACAACGAGACGTTTTCTAACCGGGTCATCATCCATGAGCACTGCTGCTACACGGTGAGTCGTGACCCCAGCTCTCTGGGGCTCCGAGGCCATGTGCGACCACTGTTGAAACAGGACAGCTCTTGGTGTTTTCACCAGCTGCTGATTCTCCTTTGGGATGAGCGGCACGGTTGAGGAGTGGTGTAGCATGCTGTATCCTTGTGACAGTTGGGGCTGCCAGCTGATGCCGTGACTGTTATTTCTAAGGCAGGGACTCGCTCTGTGCCCCAACTGTCTTGAAAGTTGCCATGTAGACCAGACTAGCCTTAACTTGCCACTCTCTTCTTGCCTTGTCTCCTGAGTGCTGGGTTATAAGCGTGCACCGTCGCACTCAGCTGAGTGCCGGATTGTAAATGTGCACCATCACACTCAGCTCCGGACTAGGTTGTATTTTCTGAAGCAGGGTCTCACCGAGTAGCCCAGGCTGGCCTGAATTCATCATGTAGCCCAGGCTGGACTGGGATTCACAGAGGCCCACCTGCCTCTGCCTCCCAAGTGCTCAGACTAAAGGCAAGTGAGTAGTACAAGGCCAGCTTCCTCACTGGTTTTTAAGTATGAAGTTGTTTGTCTTTTTCCTGGCCCAGCTTCTTGACTCTAGGTGTGTGTTTGAAGCCAGGGTTTGAGTGTCTTGAGTGTAGAGCTCTGACCATCTGTCCGTTGTGGTCCTCACTGTGTATACTTACTTCAGGAACTTCTTTCCCAGAGCATGAGAGATGCCTTTCCTGGTCTCTGCTTCAGCGGTTAGCCTCCTGCCCCGCCCTCCACATAGAGTCCACAGATGTCACACTTGTCATCTCTTGGTTCAAGCCCACAACCTCCTCTCCTGCAGAGGAGCCCAGAGCCCTCACAGTCGCGTCGCCTGTCTGTCCCTCCTTCCCACTCCTTGCTGTGCCCTGCAGCCAGCCATGCCCCTTCTCTAGCCTTCAGCCCCACAGGGCCTTTCTCCATAGTGCTCCTGGGACCTTCCTACCTGTCTGTGGCTTATCTGTCTCTCCGGGAGCCCGAGCAGCACACAGTGTGGCTCTTTTTCTGTCCATGTTCAGCACCACAGGAGCTGGGTGAGTGGATGTGATGCCTCCATTGCGAGCATGGTAGTGGGAATGGGTTCTCTGCCTGCAGGTTCACCCTGAGAACGAAGACTGGACCTGCTTCGAACAGTCTGCAAGTTTAGATATCAAATCCTTCTTTGGTTTTGAAAGTACAGTGGAAAAAATTGCCATGAAACAATATACCAGCAACATTAAAAAAGTGAGTGTCTTTCTTGGGATTTTATGGAAAAGGAGGCAGCAGTCTCTGAGAGAGTGACCACAGCCTGGCTGTCTTTCAGCTTATTGTTTACTTGCTGAGACAAGATTCCTAGTTCACGCAAACTCCTAGTCCTCTTGCTTCAGCCTCCCATGTGTCAGGGTTACGGGTGTTTCCACTGCTCTCAGTGAGAATTATTTTGGGGGTGAACAGGTGAGGGATTGGGGGATTGAACTCACTCAGGGTCATGCTTGTGCTAAGTTAGCATTCCGCCACAGAGCTGTGTCCACAGCCCCCAGATTCTGGTTTGGGTAATGTCTTAGAAGCTGGTAAGGGTGAGATGTCTGGGTGGTGGACGCGTGCTCACAGGATACCTGTCTTGTCTCGAAGGGGAAAGAAATCATCGAATACTACCTGCGGCAGCTGGAGGAGGAGGGCATCACCTTTGTGCCCCGGTGGACCCCGCCCTCTCTACGGCCCTCATCAGAAACATTGTCATCAAGCAAGAGTCAAGCCACATCTGCAGCTGTCCTTGTCCCAGATGCTGCTGCCCTCAAGGAGGGGCTGAGTGGGGAAGGCATCAACAGCCCAGGCACAGCATCTGAGCCTGTGGTAGGAACCCCCGACGGTGAGCCTGGCACAGTCTGGGGACCCGGGGCCTCTCTCCTCCCCACGGCTCTGTCTGTGACAGTCGGCCTTGCTCAGAAGAGAAACCCATCTGTGTCTGACCGTGTTTCCTGAGCCTCCCACGTAGAGAGCACATCTGTTTTATTCTTGTTCGTTATTTCTAGTTTTCCATTGATTGGGACCAGGAAGTGTTTTCCCTGTGTTTTGATTGACAGCGTTTTCGTCACCCAGGTCCTGTGCCTCCTCTGCACAGCTCGCACTCTCAGCCCCAGGGACCAGTTGGCTGCCTCAGTTCATATCTAGGTTTGCTGGGCACAGTGCAGTTGAGTGGTCACACAGCTAGTGACAGGGCTGGGCCAGGGTTTGTGTGCTGTTTTCTGTGTGCTAAGCACATATATAAAAATACAAGTTTTTAATTTCTAGTTATAGAAAGTTTAGAAAATAGGGGGGAAATCAGAAAATTCAGGAAGATTCTAACACTGGAAAACATTGTTAAGATAATGGTATTTATCGTTCTTTCATTCTGCTTGCCTTTGGACAGTCTGGGGAAAGAGAGTCAGGGCTGTGCGTTTGAACTCAGGCCCTGTGTTGAAGATAAGTGTGCATTGTATCTATGAAGCCATCAGCCTGTCCTTAGTAGTACTGAAATTACAGGCGGAGGAGGCTCGGAACCCGCCTGTGTTTATCCGGGATCTGATCTTAAAGACCGCTTACTTACCTGTGGTTATCAGTGATGCCTCCCTAAAGGCTGCCCGGGACAGTTGCTGTCTTGGCCCGCTCCCACTCCAGCCTCACTGAGAGAAGGATTCTTTCTCTGTGGTAAATAACACCATGTACCTTAAATTCCAGACAAGCTAGATGCCGACTACATCAAGAGATATTTGGGTGACCTGACCCCGCTCCAGGAGAGCTGCCTCATCAGACTGCGCCAGTGGCTCCAGGAGACGCACAAGGGCAAAGTGAGTGCTGGCTGCCGTCAGCGCTGCTGACCTGTGGATCCTGCAGTCTCTGGTCTCATTGGAGGCTACAGAGTAAAATCCATGGGATCCTGCAATTTCTGGTCTCATTGGAGGCTACAGAGTAAAGAGCCATGGGATCCTGCAATTTCTGGTCTCATTGGAGGCTACAGAGTAAAATCCATGGGATCCTGCAATTTCTGGTCTCATTGGAGGCTACAGAGTAAAGATCCATGGGATCCTGCAATTTCTGGTCTCATTGGAGGCTAAAGAGTAAAATCCATGGGATCCTGCAGTCTCTGGTCTCACTGGAGGCTACAGAGAAAAGATTTTGCCATGTCTATTGACCTGTTCCTCCCACCCGAAATACCACGAGTGTGTCTGTGGCGCCAGATCCTCATGGCAGGCTTAAGATGCCATCCACACACGAGTAGCTATGTTCCCTGCGTTTCACAGAGAAAGGTCTAGCTTAGAACCCACGACATGCCAATCAGTAGAACATAGTGTCTGTCTGTGTTGAGGAGCTGGAGCATTTTTTTAAGTGTTGGCCTTATCATACATACAAAGAAATCCTCTTCTCTGTGACATTTTAATACACGTATATCATTATACTTTGTTATTCAGGAGAATGTCACCTGCCCTCCCATCACAGTGGAGCTTAGATTCTGAGATTGGGGGAGACCCTAGCCACACAGGAGTGAGGTTTATGAAAAACAGGCCAGATAAAGGGAGCTGGGCATCATGTGTGGCTCGCCTGGTCCCTTGGGCCTGGTTGCCTGGGTTTACAACTGCATATTGCCAATTGTTAGGGAAGCAGCCACAGAGGAGCAGCTGCCCTGGACAGCTGTGTAGTGGCTGCTCCAGCTCCTACTGTCCTGTGGGTGAGTGTGGTCTAAGCAGCAAGGCAGTGGAGGGGTCTGGCAAGTAACTGAGGCCTTGGGGCTGCTGCATGATAAAGCAGGACTGCAGCTCAAGCCACTTGGTTCCAGCATCCATAGTCCTGTTCTGCCCCCTCACCTCCCTTTTGATTTTAAAAGAAATGTAGGTGACCAGTTTATTAGGGTGAGAAGTTCTGTTTATTTAAATCTTTATTTATTTATGTATGTGAATGTTTTTCCTGCCTGTGTGTGTACCATGTGCATGCAGTGTCCGTAGAGGCCAGAAGAGGGCATCACATTCCATGGGACTAGAGTTAGAGATGGTTGTGAGCCTCCCTGTGAGAGCTGGAAATTGAACCTGGGTCCTAGGGTGCCCTTACCTGCTGAGCTGTCTCTTCGGCCCTGCCCCCTCCCCCACTTTCTTTTTTGGGAGAGTCTTATTGTAGCTTCAAACTTTAAAAAAGATCTCTTAAAAAATTTTTTTATTTCATGTTTATGGGTGTTTTGCTTCCATGTATGTCTACACAGCATATTTAACCTCTGATCTGTATCTCCAGTTCCAAATAGTAGAGAACTCTTGATCCTCTTGTGCCAGCCACCTAAGTGCTGGGATTATGTGTGTGCACCCTCCTCCCTGCCCCACTCCAGCCCCCATATTCTTAATCACCTTTCTGTAACTAATTCTTTTCAGATGATTAATGCCACATCCGTGGCCTGGCTTTGCCTCACGTGGCCAGAAATGCCGTGAGTGGCTGTTGTTCTCATTCACTTCCTGGCCCCTGATTGTCCCATGGCCCTCATTCGTGAATGTCTAGCCTTGAGGATGATAGCTGGCCCAGAGCAGGCTGGGAACAGCCTCAGCCTTGTTCTTTATCCAGGCGAGCATCCTATGGATGAGAACATTCTGGCAAGCATCCTAGAGAACATTCCTGTGTGACAGTACCACCATCTTGTCCACATCAGCTCCTGAAGTATACTGTGTACAGAAAAGTGACCTTGCTACAATTCACCCAGAGCCCAGAGTGTGCATGGGGCTGGGACCGGATGTTTAAGAAGTCTGTTTACAGCTGGTTGTGGTGGTGTATGCTTTTAATCGAGGCAGAGGCAGACGGGTCATTGTGTCTGGTCTACATAGTGAGTTCCAGCCAGAGTGAGACCCTGCCTTTGCCTTAAACAAGCAGAGGTCAGTTTGCCTCCACCTTACTTTGCTCAGCTGAAGTCGGGGCGGATTTTCCCAGTTCTGCTTTTTTTATGGCACCAGTGGTGACTTTTCTGGCCACTTTTTTGGTGGCACAAGGGATGGACCTGCTAGAAAAGCTTTCTACCCCAGGCTGTGCTCAACCTAGGAACGCTGCTTCTCGGCATTGTGAACAGCGTGGCTCACTGTTGGCAGTAGGTAGGTGTCTTAGGTAGGGTTTCTGTTGCTGAGAAGAGACACCATAACCATGACAACTCTTATAAAGGAAAAACATTTAATTGGGTGGCTTATAGTTTCAGAGGTTTAGTCCATTATCATCATGGTACAACATGGAGTTCAGGCAGACATGGTGCTGGAGAAGGAGCTGAGCTGAGAGTCCTACATCTTGATCCATAGGCAACAGGAAGTGAACTGTCTGACTGGGTGTGGCTTGAGCATATATGAGACCTCAAAGTCCATCTCCACAGTGACATTCTTCCTCCAGCAAGGCCACACCTCCCAGTAGTGCCACTCTTTATGAACTTATGGGCCCATCACAGACTACCACAGTAGGTAGACTCCCTGCACCTTCCACATACCTGGAAATCTCTCTTCTCCTAGATCCCGAAGGATGAGCATATTCTCCGGTTTCTGCGTGCCCGGGATTTTAATATTGACAAAGCCAGAGAGATCATGTGCCAGTCTCTAACTTGGCGGAAGCAGCACCAGGTGGATTACATCCTGGACACCTGGACTCCGCCCCAGGTCCTTCAGGATTACTACGCTGGAGGCTGGCATCACCATGACAAAGGTGGGGTGAACCTGACATGGTCACAGCTTTGTGCTTGTGTGTCACCCTATACCACGTGACTGGCTGGTGTGGTTAGAAGCCCATTCACCAAAGTCTGGACAGCCAGATTGGGACATGGTATGAGGGCCTTACCTTCTGTTCTCAGAGTCTGGTTGGCCCAGGAGAGCACTGCAGTGTGTGGCACAGCTCAGTAGCACGGTAGACAGAGCTGCCTGGCCCAGTCTTCTGCTGCAAGACAGTGCAGAAGGGCTCACTGAGGGCTGAGGCCCAGCACCAGGGCATGCCACCCACCCCTGGAACCCCCTCCCCCAGCCCCTCACGCGCTTCAGCCTTGTGGGAGGATACGCTGTGTCAACTGACCTCTCGCTGCTGACCTAGAGCCTGCCAGCTGTGCAGGGTGGCACTGTGCTCAACGCAGATGTGACAGGATACTAGAAAATGTGCTCCTCCCTCCCCTGAACATGTCCTTTCAGATCAGCAAGTCCTGAAAACCTTGTTTTTTACTTTGGGAATGTAGGTCTCCAGATTAATTGTAGCTTTATTAATTTTTGCTTTTGTTTTTATTTTTTGAGATAAGGTCTTGTACTGTAGCCCAGGCTAGCCTTAAACTCTCTTCAATAGCTAATAGGAACTTTTAACTCATCTTTTGATTTTGTTTTTAATATTGCATATAATTGAGTAACTTCTGGGTTTCTGTTTGACCCTGGGTCTCTTTATGTAGCATAGGCTAACCCTGAACTCTAGATCCTCTCCCGTTAGGATCCTGAATACAGAGACACAATACTGTGTGCTTTGATGTCCATTACTTTATTAATTTTTGCTGAAAATGTAATATTTATTTTTTATTCCACTTTGTGGCTCAACTCTTGAAGATTAAAAAGTTTTGGTAATAAGATCTTGACAGACCAGCCGTGGTGCCTCATGCCTCTAATCCATCGTTTAGGAGATAGGCAGGCAGGTATTGAATCCAGTCTGAACAACATAGTGAGTTCCAGGGTAGCCAGAGTTACAGCTGAGACCCTGTCTCAAACAAAAGATTTAAAAAAAAATGTGTTTTACTAAATGTTAGTAGAGTCAGGTGTGGTGGAGTTTGTAATCCCACTCCTTGAGGCAGAGGCAGGCTGATCTCTGTGAGTTCGAGGTCAGCCTCATCTCTGGAGCAAGTTCCAAGCCAGCCAGAGCTACACAGTGAGATATGGGCTGCAGGTGATGTTCCCCGGGGGTCAGGTGTTGGTCCCAGGCAGCTGGCCTGGGTCCAGGGTCACGACTGTAGGGTGTGCTCTGGCCTGCGGTTGTCTCTACTCTGGTGGGTGATAACAGATTCTATCATGAGTTAGGTGGTCTGTTCATTGGCCCTCTGGGCTAGGGAGCCATAGACCCAGCATGTGTTGGCTGTGGTACTTAATGGGTTTCCAGATGTGTGTCCTTAGGAAGGAAGGCTGACTTTTTAAAAATATTGACAATAACTTCTTAATAATTTATGGAAAAATTGTTTCATAATAAAAAACCCTCTGTTCATAGAAAATATGTGGCTATGCTGATGTCCCCTGCACTGAACACTGAACTTAGCAGCAGCCATGGTCATTCATGTCCTGGAGCCAGGCGGCTGCACCCAGCTCCCACTTGGCCTGGCCCAGCCCAGCAGTGTGGGCCCTGGGTCCTGTCAGACTTGGTTGCCCTCCCCATGGCGTCCTTACACAGAAGCTAGTCTCCCTTTGCTCCTCAGAGTAGGCCAGGGCTCCACGTCTTTTCTTGTTTATCTCAAGCAGGAGCACAGAGCATGCTTCCCTGGGCAGCCTTTCTGTGCTATGCCAGGGACAAACACAAGGTCTCACAGGAGGGACCTCTGGCATGGAGCTGCTCCTTGGCCCTTGTGAATCCTCTCAGAGCCATGCCCTGCCACTCACCCCAGCCTCCTCTTCGCCTCTTTGCAGACGGGCGACCTCTGTATGTGCTCAAACTGGGGCAGATGGACACCAAGGGCTTGGTGCGAGCCCTCGGAGAGGAAGCCCTGCTGCGATACGTGAGTGTTATGGGGAACACTGGGCTGCATACTGGCTTCATGCTTGCTACCAGCAGGACTGGGGCATCGTAGCTGGCTATTGGGACAAGTACGCATGCCCTACGCTTGGGGAGATATGCTCTGCAGAAAGGCTTCTGAGGAGGACACACAGCACAAGCCCCAGGAGATGGTTCCTGGCCCCTCTGACTCAGAGCGATCACCCACATCACACCTCCTGCCAGATTTCTTTCTGTTGACCTTCCCTTTTACAGGCTGATGGCCCCTTTCTTAGGCTGCTGAGCTGTCACCTGATTCCAGGCCACCCCTGTATCTCCCCAAATCTGCTGTACCCCTGGCCCAGAGAAGAATCTGTTTTTTTCAGTTTGAAAACCAAGACATTTAAAAAAAAAAATCCCATTTCCCCCAGTATTTATACCTCTTGTTTTGATGTCTATTCTTTTAGGTGCCTGTGCCTCAGCCATGTGTGTTTTTAGCGTGTGCGCACAAACACACACACACTTACTGCTCTACCCAAGAATCCTTATAACCCCCCCCAGCAGCTGTTTTCCCTGCCTCTGTCTTGGCTGATATGGGGAGACCAGGGTGTACCCACACTCCTCACCTGTCTCCTCCTGTCCAGAATGAGCCTGTCTGCAACCCCCCCCCCTCAGGTGACTCTGAACCGGTGTTTTCTTTTGGCCCACCTGCTTTCTCCTGTTGATGCTTCTGTTTACTCTCTGCAAGTGAAGCAGTCATTGTTGCCTTGTGGGGTGTGAGGAGGTGCCATGGCCGTGTGTGGCTGTGTCTTGCTGCCTTAACCCCTCTGTTAAGTTTGATGTTTCTTTCGCCTTTGGACTGACCCTGGCCATCGTCATTTGCTTACAGGTTCTTTCCATAAATGAAGAAGGCCTAAGAAGATGTGAAGAAAATACCAAAGTCTTCGGCCGGCCCATCAGGTTGGTGGGGCCTTATCTCTGTCCATATAAAGAACAGGAACTAAATTCTTTTAGTTGATCTTTGGCACCACAGCCTGATAGCTGACTGTTTCCAAGCAGTCTGGAAGGTTGGAAAACAAGTGATAAGGTCAGTCCCCGAGGCAGTGCCAAGGTCTCATATCTGTCAGCCCTGAGTTGCAGGTCTGTGGTCCTAGGAGCCAGGACCACATGTGGTTTGCCTTTTGGACTTCTTCCCCCCCCAGCCCCCCAGTTCTTTCTCATGAACCAGCTTCTAATTGTGGAATACTGTTCTGAAAACGGGCAGAGAAAACTTTTAAAAGAAAAACGCTTAGAAAAGCCAGGCATGATAGGTCACTCCTGTAATCCCAGCACTTGGGAAATGAGGCAGGAGGATAAGAGTTCAAGGTCATCTTCAGCTCTCTACAGTTCAATGCCAGCCAGAGCTACATGAGACCCTGTCTCGGGTTGAGCAGCATCGGTTCTGCCGGACCAGGATGTTCAGGGTCCTGTTCACAGTGCCTGTCAGTTCCGGAGGCAGCGCTGTACCTCCGAGTACGGTCATCGTTGCAGTTTACACTCCGTGTGTCAGTGCCAAGTGTCTGTCTTGGTGACAGGCTGGGGAGGCAGCATCAGGATGCTCAGCACTGAGCAGGTCTGAGGGGACCTTTTCAGAGCTGGGGTCTCATTAGCCAGGCTGTCCTTGAATTCCCGATCCTCCTGCCTCTGCTTCCTGAGCCTTGGGATGTCAGCAGTTCATAGACTCGCTGTGCTCTGTCAGGACTTTGCCTTGTGGTTCAGGCTTTGCGCCTGTCACATTGCCAGTCTGTGCTTCATGCACGCAGATAAGAGTGCGTTGCACTTTAATTTTTAAAACCTGCCATATTTGGGAATGGCTGTAAACGACTTATATCAAAAGAAGAAAATGAAATAGGACGCCATTTGCCAAGTACCATCTGTTACTAAGACACATCTTGGTATTGTCCGTAGCTCGTGGACCTGCCTGGTAGACCTGGAAGGACTGAACATGCGCCATCTGTGGAGACCTGGAGTCAAAGCCTTGCTGCGCATCATCGAGGTGGTGGAGGCCAACTACCCGGAGACGCTGGGCCGCCTCCTCATCCTCCGAGCCCCCAGGGTCTTCCCTGTCCTCTGGACACTGGTGGGTTTAGATGCTGTTCTGTAGCCATCTGGGCATGCTCAGTACCTGTCTCCCACTGAGGTCTCAGCTAGGCAGGAGAAAGCAAATAAACCCAGATACAAAGTGCTTCTGATTCTTTAAGAGGGAAACAGGCAGGATTTCCCTGAGGGTCCTAGTGCTCTGTCAGGGATGTCACAGGGTGCCTGAGAACCACGACCCACCCGCCACCTCAGCCACCTCACCCATGCGTGCTGTTGCAGTGCAGGCTTGGTCCCCTGAACTGCGGGAGCAGATGACGTCACTGTTTTGTCTGATTGGTTTCAGGTTAGTCCATTTATTGACGACAACACCAGAAGGAAATTCCTCATTTATGCGGGAAATGACTACCAGGGCCCTGGAGGCCTGCTGGATTACATCGATAAAGAGATAATTCCAGATTTCCTGAGTGGGGAGTGCATGGTACGTATTGGGCAAGCACCCATGCCAGGGCCAAACACTTGTTTGCACTGAAGGTTTTCTGAACTGGGTGGCTGCTGGTTTTGCTTTGTTGAATAGACTAGGCCTGTGAGGAGTCTGTTGCTGACGTGGTACATTAACACTGAGGAGCGTGTTACAGGGCCCGATGCCCTGCAGCTGCCTTTATTCATGCAGCTGTGTCAATCACATCTCGACTGCTTCAGAGAAGCTGGGCATGTTTCAGAACTACGTTGTTTTTTTTTTTACATATCTCTGTGATGTGAGCATGTAGGCCCGAGGTTGACTCAGTTGGTCTCCATCTTGTTAACTGAGGCAGGGCCTCTCATTTGAACCCAGGAGCACTAATCAGTTGAGTCTGTCTAGCCAGCGTGCTCCAGGGTCCCTCTCTCCCACCTCTCAGGAAGTGGAGTCCCAGGAGGCCGATCAACCCTCTCAGCATTTACAGAGGTGCTGGGCATCCAGACTCGGTCCTCAGTTGCATGACAACTGCCTCATCTGTTGGGCCGTCTCCTCAGTCTTAAAACACCTGTAAGATGTAGAATCCACTCCCAAGACTGTTTTCTCCTTTACTTAAGTAAACCAACATAATATTTAAAGTTGAAAATAGAAGAATTGCTTTTGTCTTTTGTAGGTTTGGGGTTTTAGAATGTGAGGTGATGGATAATTAAGCTGACACCTCTGCTGGCAGGCCCTGTGCTGGGGTGCAGGAGTTTGATGCCAGAACATGGAGGTCGCACCCAGAAGCCTGACGTGAGGGTTCAGGGAACAGAAGCCCACAGAGACAAGTGCCTGGCTCCATGACACACAGTATGAATGGAAGCAGCAGGGGTCAACTTCTTAGCAGGCTCTTGTCATACTTGACCCCGATGGGGGGGTCTTCTGAGGTGTGTGCCCTAGAATTGGCTGGCTGTGAAGACTTGAGCTTTCAGTGTAGTATTTCCAAATGGCCGGAGGAATTTAGGAAACAGAAGAGCTGAACTTCGGCTCCATGAGGGAGATTGACGGTGTCATCGCAGTACAAAGCACGTAGTTGCGACCACAGTTATCCCAAGCAAGGTTAAAGCATGGGCCAGGCTGTGGTAGCCATGACTGCTGTCAGGACAAGGATTGAGTTGGGGCAGAAGGCTCAACGCCCTACCGTCAGTATTGGCTGATGCTGTGATGTGCTCAGAGTCAAGCTGAGGCCTCCTGAAGCCCACTCTCAACTCTCCCCAGTGGCTCCTCAGGCTGCCTGTCAAGAGTCGTTCATGAATTCTGTTGACTTCCCTGTGGGCAGGGGTATTGAACTTTGGGCCAGGCTAGTGTGTGTTTGTTTTCCTTGAGACACAGTCTCATTACATAGCCACGCTGGCCCTGAACTCACGGCCCTCCCGACTTCACACCCTCAATGCTGGAGTGCAGGCCTCACTAGTAGCCTGTCCACACTAGCGTCTGTGACCTGGGGTGACTGCAGGGACCTTCCCTGCTGCTGCTGTGCTACAGGCTGAGAGCTGCAATTTTCCTCTCTGTGGAGTTACTTCAGGGTTGATCATCTCAGGAGCGCTTAGATTTTATGCACTTGGATGCAAGTTTGCTTTATTAAGGTCAGCTAGAGAATTTATAGTGAGAATAGCTTCAGAGTCAGCTCAGCTTTTCCAAATCAGTTCAAGTAATGGTCTTTTGTCAAGTTTTGGCTGGTTCATTAATTGTTTGACCAAGGTTACATAGGGAGCTTGCTTTAGTGTATCTTGCTTTCCTTCCTTCCCTTTTTGTGGTGTTGAGGATGAACCCCGGAGCCTGGTGTGCATTAGGCAGGCTGTGCCACTGTGCCGTGCCCCAAGTGACTGTAGTTTCTGTGGGTGGCTGTTGGGAATGGAGCTCTGCTCAACTGACCATGCTTCCTTTCCAGGGCACATGTTAGTGTGAATCCCGTGCTAAACCAGCTGCAGCTAGCTCTCATTTATCCAAAGTAAAAAACACTTGATCTAAGTAGGCTGCACAAATATTTTGCTAAGTACTACAGAATATTTGATAACATTGCCAGTGTCCTCCGTTCTCCCAGCTGCCCCAGGAGGTGGGCATGTGGGATGAGGGGCTGCCTGGCCTCTACACGTCTCTCACTGCCATGTTTTCCTTTCTAGTGTGATGTACCAGAGGGTGGACTGGTCCCCAAATCTCTGTACAGGACTGCAGAGGAGCTGGAAAATGAGGACCTGAAGCTGTGGACAGAGACCATCTACCAGTCTGCCAGCGTGTTCAAAGGAGCCCCTCATGAGGTGCCCACCCTCGGCTTCTCCCGCCTACCACCGGACAGGCAGCACTTCCCGTAGGGTCCTTGGCTCCTTTGTCTGGTCTTGGCTTTAGGTTTTGTTGGCACTGGTGTTAGGAAATGGCAGCACTGAAGGGCAGAGCTGCCTCAGGACAATGCTGTCTGACCAGAGTGAACCTTGAAAGCACATTAGCCCATTGACTGCTATTTCACTGACCCTGTGCAGAACAGGTCTTGCCTGGGGAGGGCTGTTTCCAGCTCCTGGATTTGCTTTGATGGTTTCATGGGACAAGTTTTGCTCGATAGTTTTTCTTGACTGGGTTCTGGTCATTTGTCTTTCTTGCAGTCTTTGCTGGCTTTTGTCGCTCTGAAGGGACTGCCAGGAATGAGAAATGAGCACATCTTCTTTCCCTTCTTTCCAGCATGGGGTGTGGTGGCAAGGGGGTAGAAGCAGCAATGCTCTTGTTTGCCAGGCCCTCCCCCTGTCCCTGTGGCGTGAGCATGGCTCTTCCTGTCCCTGTGGCGTGAGCATGGCTGGCCCACCCTTTGCTTAGCTCTAGGCACGCGTGTTGCTGTGTTCCTGGTGGGAGGCAGCAGTTATACAGAACAGACCCCTCCGTTCATGGAGTGCCGGCTCCACGGATGGCTTTCTGCTGTGACAAGCCTCTGTTCAGCTGCCATGTGCTGTCCAGACAGCCGACTAATAGATACGATAGATACGTAGAGGCATGCTGAGAGTGGGCCTGGGGCTGTGCTGTGAACGAGCAGGCACAAATCCAGTGTGCCTCCCTCCCTCATGATCCCATGCAGGGGACCTTGGATGTTTGTCTGTCTCAAGAATCATTTGCCTTCATCTCTCATGTGGTGGGCAGGCTGGGGTGGATGAGCTGTTTACCAGGCAGCTGTCAGTCTTTGTTGCAAGACTCACTGTGGCTTCTGAGTCCCATAGCACCTGTCAGTGTTGACATTAAAAGCTCCATTCTGCCTTGGGGTGTAAAGGAAGCATACATCAGAGACTACTGCTTAGAGTGTCCCCATTGCCGGTCGGCACAGGGCCCACGGTCTCTTGAAAGATTGCTCTTGGCGAGCCACTTTGATGAAGAGAATATGCTGCACCCTTTAGTGTTGGCCTCTGCTTTGACTGGGGCCGTGTACCTTCAGAGGGTCATGGAGGGGTTGGAGGAGCAAGGCAGCAGACTGCATGGCTGCTTCTGCTTTGTAGCCTCACACCTTCCTCACAGACCTGCCTCTTCCCTCTGGGACACTTCAGATGAAGGATAGATTTCAGGCTTGGGATTGGCACTCTGTACCCTCGGCAGTCACCCCCAGAGCGCATCTGATCTCTCCACCCCCTTGCATGCCTTGCACAGGTGTGAGGCTCTACCAGCCCATCCTTCTGTCCATGCCCCTCAGTTCTGTAGGGCCTGCCATGTCTCCCTAGCTTGAGGCAGTTCACTGAATCCCATGTCCGTGCTCAAGGGTGTCCCTAACCTGGGTCGGAAGATGAGGAGTGGGACTCTTCAGAGTCCACATGGAACTAGCCATTTGCCTCATGGGTAACACATAGTCGGAACTAGAGAGAACAGTGGGTAGGCTGGTGGTGGGCATCTGGATGCCTGAGTGCCCTGAGGCAAAGAGAACTGCCCACTTGATCTGTCCTGCCCCTTTGCCAGCTCACACATCTGAGCCATAGAACCAGCCCCTAGAGCCCTTCCTGCTCCAGCTGAGGCCAGGCCTCGTGCTGTGGATTGGTGACTGATGGGATCTCTTTCTCCAGATTCTCATTCAGATTGTGGATGCCGCCTCAGTGATCACCTGGGATTTTGACGTGTGCAAAGGGGACATTGTCTTTAATATTTATCATTCCAAGAGGTCTCCCCAGCCACCCAAAAAGGATGCACTGGGGGCCCACAGCATCACCTCTCCAGGTGGGAACAACGTGCAGCTCATAGACAAAGTGTGGCAGCTGGGCCGGGACTACAGCACGGTGGAGTCGCCCCTGATCTGCAAAGAAGGAGAGAGTGTGCAGGTGAGCCGCCATCTGCCGCCCTGCGTCACTGTCCGCACAGGTGGGCCTGCTCAGTCAGACCCCTTAAAGTGCCCGGGGCACAGTGGAAGGAGCCGTGGCCTGAGGAAGGTCTGAGACCCGAGCAGTGAACCTAGTGAAATGTGTGGATTTCCCAGGACTGTCTGCACCCAGGTGCCACGAGAAACTCAGGAAAGAAATACTTCGTAGGCACACATCTGGGTCTCAGTGACCTCACTGAGGTGGGACTCGGCATGGCTTTGCCTCAGAGGAAGAGACCTGGCAGAAAAAAAGAGGAGCACGTGCAAGGCCACTGCACTCTCACTAGGATACATGACAGCTCTGTACCGTGCTGGTGCTGGCTCCTGTTGTCCCCGGCCTTCCTCCCACACTCCTTCAATGCCTCTGCCCCACACCGTGGCTGCCTGCTTTCCATCCCTGTATGGTTTGCAAATGCAAGCTGCCTGCGCATCAGTGGTCTTGAGGCAGCTTGGAAGGGAATCCTCACCCATCTTAAAGTAGTGAGCCTTTGAAGCTGGCTCTTCTGAGTCTTCCATCCAGAATGGAAGGAGTCACTGGAACAGATTGCTGGAGTGCGGGGACGTGACAGGAGTGTGGCCTTGACATCTCTGTCCAAAAGACAGGCCCACCTGACAGCCACCGCCCTGCCAAGCACCTGCTACCTAGTGGTCTCAAGAGGCTGCAGGTTGCTGAGGGCAGCAAACATGTTGTGTGCTGCCTTCCCAGCACCTGGCAAAGGCCTCAGCAGGCTCCATCCAGTAGGTAGAAGGACGTTGCCAGGCTGTTTCCTGATGGCGAGCTCTCAGGACACCCTCCCCTTGAAGCTTGTCAGACCTGTTTGAAGGTTGGCGGGATGTCCTGAGCTCCTCTGCTCTCTGCTGCAGGGCTCCCATGTGACCAGGTGGCCAGGCTTCTACATCCTGCAGTGGAAGTTCCACAGCATGCCAGCGTGTTCCGCCACCAACCTCCCCCGAGTGGACGACGTGCTGGCCTCCCTGCAGGTCTCCTCCCACAAGTGCAAAGTGATGTACTACACAGAAGTGATCGGGTCCGAGGATTTCAGGTACTTGCCTGAGGGACGGGGGACTACTCGGTCCCTGTCTGGGGCTCTGTGGGACTGTCGGGAGAGGAGTACAGCCTGGTGTTTGCTGAGTACAGTGTCGCCTGTGGACAAACCACAAGGCGTGCATTCCTCCCGTGGGACATTCATGCCCCATCCCTACTTGGCAAGTGCTAGTGCAGAAAAGCAGATAGAGATGAGCCGGGGTCCAGCAGGCATTGTGGGCGTCTGGGTGGCTCAGGGCAGTTCCTCACTCCTTGTTCTTTCTTGGTTCCTTTGCAGAGGCTCCATGACCAGCCTGGAGTCCAGCCACAGTGGGTTCTCACAGCTGAGTGCCGCCACCACCTCCTCCAGCCAATCACACTCCAGCTCCATGATTTCCAGGTAGTGCTGCGAAGCCAGTGCCTAGTGCAGAGGGACAGAGGATGCCTAGGCCTCCTCAGCTGCTGTGCTCCACCCACCCCAGGACGCGCAGACTCCTCACCCTCTAGATAGCAGCTAGCTCTCCAGATGGTATACTAGCACTTGGTCCCAGACTGTTGTGGCAGGTAGCTTTAACTCTACCCTAACTTTAACTCAGTAGCCATAGATTTTGTATGCAGCGTGCACAAAATCAATCCAGGAGCACAAGGGCTTTCGAGAGAAAAGTAGTTTATCTACAGTAAGAGACTGACTGGTCTCACATGTCGATGCAAAACGTTTTTCCAACAAACTCCACCTTGTCCACTAGCGAATGACTTGTATGACATCCTGCAGAAACGAGCCGCCTCCTCCACGGAACTGAAGCTGCAGCAGGCAGCCCTTACGCTGCACAGGAGTCCTCGTGGCTCCCTGTTAGTGGAGGTGGCCTGTGGATTCAGGACAGCCCTTGAGGTCCCTTTCCTCCGAGGACTTGGCAGCCTACAGGAGCACCCGGTCCTGGGGAGGAGCCAGCCCACTCCTAAGCAGACACGCTGCCCAGGAGGGGCTCTCAGGCTCCCCACGACTCCCGACAACACCGCCATCATTAAACATTGCTTTCTCTTTCCTCCTCTTCAAATCTTTTGATATTTTTCAGAGCAAAATTTTTCTGTCCATGGACTTGGGGAAGGGGAGGGTTCTATTCTCTGCTGAATGCTGTTTTTCCTCCCGCAGGTGGGCAGCTCTGTGCCTACCAGCACCTAGGGTCCTTAGCCCTCAGCACCCAGGGTCCCCAGCCCTTAGCACCCACCCAGTGTCTTCAGCTCTCAGCACCTAGGGTCTTCAGCCCTTAGTACCCAGTGTCCTCAGCCTCAGCATCCAGGGTCCTCAATCCTCAGCACCCAGGGTCTTCAGCCCTCAGCGCCCAGGGTCCTCAATCCTCAGCACCCAGGGTCTTCAGCCCTCAGCACCCAGGATCCTCAGCCCTCAGCACCCAGAGTCCTCAGCCCTCAGCACCCAGGGTCCTCAGCACCCAGGGTCCTCAGCCCCATAGCTCCCAGGGTCCTCAGCCCTCAGCACCCAGGGTCCTCAGCCCTCAGCACCCAGGGTCCTCAGCCCTCAGCACCCAGGGTCCTCAGCCCTCAGCGAGTATTGGAAGTAGTGGATGGCACTACCTTTTGGAAGTATGGCAAAAGAGACTCCAACAATGCTCTCCAGGGTGGCGCATGGCTTGTAGTGGCCTTGGGCGTGTGATGGATGTTGGGGTGTGTGCAGGTGCTGTTTGTGTGCATGAGGGACGGGGGCATGGTGGGACTTAATTTGTTTTATCAGCATTTTATAGAAGCAGACCAGAGGCTGGCTGGCTTTGTCTTTTTCTGATCCCCGCTTCCCAAGGCTTGCTGTCTGAGCAGGCCCTGACTTCACAGCTTTTATGGGAAAGCTTGTTGCTTACAGAGCTGTCTGGAAGTTGCAGGTGGCTGATCTCCGTGAGAAGGGCCTGGGATCGCTGTGTGTGTGTGTGTGTGTGTGTTAAACATGTCTAAAGATGAGTGTCAAACCCACACGGCCGTGAATGTGTACGACAGGTGTGGAATCATGTGTTGATGCCACTCGGAGGCATAGATGGATGTCTGTGTGAGCTTTGTAGAGGCTGTGGCATGTCAGCAAACATGAGGAGAGTCTCCACAGCAGCCTGGCTTGGCCAGTGAGCCTGCTGGCTCCTGGCACTCAGCGAATGCTCAGCCTCATGTTGCTGGCCTCTGCGGCCCTTCGCCATGCATTCCCTGTGCATGGGGCAGCCATTTCTAGACAGCATAGTAGGGCTATAGTTACTGCATCCACACTGCTTCCAGTTAGGGCTTCCCAGCTCCAAGTTAAAGGACCTGAAGATGGCCCTGCTCTCTCTCTCTCTCTCTCTCTCTCTCTCTCTCTCTCTCTCTCTCTCT